>PVJN01042304.1:0-18316 GCA_004026805.1 Lasiurus borealis | reverse complement strand
GATTTGATTTTATGTCAGCAGGTTTTAATTTCCCACGTTTTTATGATGGCATATAGGTTCCCCCACCTCCTGTATGCATTAGCCGGAGGAAAGGTCAAATAGATTGTTTTAACACGCAGGATTCAAACCTAATAATAATGATAAAATAATCATGCCCCTTGCTATAGAATCCTTTTCCTACACTCAATCTATCACCCTGCCTAATTCATCCTCAAGCTGAAGGGCCACGGGGGTAGGGACAGGCTGGTCAGTGGGGCAGAGAAGGGAAGGACACAGGCTGTACAGTCAGAGGGCTGAGTTCAAGGCGGGGTGACTGCGGTGACAGTGTTTTCCTCCCTGAAATGTCTCATCTGTAAAATGGAGATGGTAGACCTACATCTCAGCGCTCCTGTGAGGAGGAGGTGGGCCTACGTTTAGACGGTGCACCGGACCATGCCCGGTGCAGAATAAATCCTGAGGAGTTCACCCTCACTCCTGCTCCATAAGACAGGGAGGGCAGCGGAACGGAGAGACCCGCTGCTCTAATTAAATGTCTTATGTAGGAAGAAGTATGAAAGGGCCATTATCTCTTCCTTGGAACATGGTTCTAAAGGCCCCGTCGGCTTCCTGCCGGGTATCAGGAGATAACAGCTGGGCCAGGTCATCTGACCTCTCGGGACCGCTAGAAATGTGTTCCTTAGCCACAGAGACCAAGGCGGTAGAGTTATTTCATGGGCATTGGGTTGGGGCCCACAAGGAAGTAGGCCAGAGAGAAGGCCCACCGAATGATTCTCTTTTAATGCCCCTCCAAGGTGCCGGGGACATTTAAGCCCTTAATTCATCTTCTTTATGCCTCTTCCTTTCCTTTTTGAGGAGTCTTTGAAAGAAAAACTGATATTACCGAGGCTGAATGTAATTGGCAGCCCCTCCCTGTGACATTGTTGAAAATCTCTCCCTCAGAAGCCTGGCTCTCTCTCTATTGAGGCTGAATCTTCAGTAATTATTTGGTGGGCTTCTTGAAGAGAATTCGAGCTGTCCCCTTTAAATCCCTCCCTCTGACTTTTAGTTTGGTCCTATTTAAATATTCCAGACAATTTCAAGACTTAGTAATGATGAATATGATTAAGATTAGGGTTTAATAAGAGTGTTAAGAAAAGATTTTTCATTCTGATGGAGGCGGGCTGCTTTGAAAATTGAATTGGGATCAGGCCTCCCAGGCCAAGCTGACAAGGATGGTCCCTCACCTCTGCCAGTGTGTTATCTCTCTCGGACCAGAATCCGAGGACAAATCAGACCCATGCATGCACCCACATTCTTTGCAGAGAAGACCCCTTCACCCCAGAGTTGGCCCCAGGCCACTCTCTCATCCCTCCTAAGTCACCCTTGAGCTGACAACAACTAGCTGGTCCTCAGCCCTCAGGCACAAAGCTCATCTGAACCACTCCCTGGCTTAAAGGCCTTTCTTCTGGTTTGTGTTAAGGTTTGGTCTGAGAGCATGGCAGACCTAGACACTACGAATCTCCGTTCCCAAACCAGACCCGCTCCCCCTACAAGGTGTCTGGGTGAGACGTAGTTCAGTCAATAATGATGAATGAGAAAATAGAATAATTTAAATCCTGGTATACTGAGCTCCCTTTTAGCACAGGGATATTTACCTGCCTGGGCCTGGGGAGGGGTGGGGGGGAAGATAATGAATGGAAAGGTGAGCCCTGAGCTCCAGAGAGAAAGGTCTAGAGGAGAGTGAGCAAGGTTTTCTCTGAAGACACATATTTCAGTCTGGGTGGGCCACATAGTTGGAGAGCCGCCAAACCACAGCTAATCTAATGGGCATGGCTGTGGATCCCGTGAGACTTTGTTTATGTATTTGTTAGAATTCCTCTAATTCCTTCTCCTTGCCACAGTCACTCTACTCCACGACTTCTCTGTAGCTGCTTATGCTATTGCCTCTGCCTTGCCCTCTTGCTCTGAATCCTCTGCCTAATCCCTGTCTGTGCTTAAGATGTCTATTTTAAGAAAATTTACCCTTATCACAAGTCTCTTATAGGTGTCTATTCCCTGCACTTCCCTCCTGGTTGTCTACCTACTCTCTCCCATATCCTAATCTTTGGCGAGGAACATGGCATATTTGTGGCTAGTGCTTCATAAATTGATTTTCTAGTGGAGAAAATTTGGAATTTAGGAAGAATAGGCTGAAAGGTTTTTCTTTGTAACATTTCTTTGGTGGCCAGATGAAAGTGTGTTAAATCTGAGTGCTATGGATTTCTGTGACTGCGGGTGATACTTAGAGGGGTAGGCAAATTGAGGATCAGGAGGAGAGAAGGGCTCTAAAGCTGATAGCCATCCAGGGGGTAAATGGTTTTGCAAATTAGCCCTGGGAGGACCCAAGAAGGCTGATATGGAATACACAGCCCAGCTTCCTGGTATTCGTTTGAGGGAAAGAAGATGAGTCGGGAGAGAAGGTCTGGCATGACCCAGTCTGTACACGCCACGGGACCCTGGCCTAGAAGTACCATGTCCGAGCAGTGGCAGTATATATAATGTGTGATAGACATGTAATAGGTTCAAGTAGAGCTTGCTTATTTAGGTGACATTAGTAATTTAGTTCACAGTAATAATTCCAGGAGCTTCTTTCTCCTTAAGGATACAAGGTATTACATGTTTCCAGGATAGCAATGGGCCCATTAGGCAGAGTTGAGAGAGAACTTTCCCCCTCCTTCCTGAGGCCGCTTTAGCAGATGGACTTTGTGTAGTGAGGGGAAGGTTGGATTCTATAGGGTAAGGTATCTCCATATGTCATCTCCTGGGATAGCTCCTGCTGTTAGTCCTGGGAGTGTGGCCTTCTTTTCAGGTATCACATCCCCCACCTACTCAGCATCTCCCATTGCTGTGCCTTGTGCACTTTATGGGCGTTACCTCAAAATCCCCATGAGGCAGGGACGCTAATAAGCTTCTCTTTACAGATGAGGAAAGTAAGGCTCGGAGAGGTGACATCCAAGTGCTTGCAGTGATGAGGCATTGTTTGAACTCAGATCTGACATCAGAGCCACATCCAGGCTACACGGCACAGTTCTCAGGCATCTGGAGGAATTTACTCCTGGGCAGGAATACTTACCTAGTCCTTTCAACTCGAAGATGCTATGAGGCTATCATTTAAGATGCTCAGTTTCTCATCTGGGGTTGAGTCTATTGAATCAGCTGGCCATGACATTAGGAGGAAGTGTTGGCTCCTAGGTCAGGGGGAGTGGGTTTGGCTTTTGCCCTGTTTGCATTTCAGGTGTGTGCACAGTGGGGCAGAGACAGTTAATTATCCCGTGTTTTTTCCTTCCTCCTCGATAATAGAACTCCCAAGTGTTGGCCAGTGAATCATTTATCTATCGCTGGGTCATGAATCACCCCAAAACTTAGTAGCTTACAACATCAACAGTTATTAATTAGTTTCCATGGTCTCCACGCACCAGGAACCTGGGAGCAGCCTGGCTGCATGTTTCTAGCTCAGGGTCTACCATATCCATTGGCACTGCAGTCATCTGAAGGCAGACTCTCCCAGCAGGCCTGGCACTGCCACGCTGGCTCTCACCCATGGCTGACAGGTTGAGGTTCAGGTCCTCTACACGGGGACATCTCCACAGGGCTGTTGGATTGTCTTCAAGGCGTGGCGGTGGGCTTCCCTTAAAGTAAATAATCTAAGAGAACAAGGCAGACGCCGCAATGCTCTTTGTGCCCTGGGGTGGAAGCCCCACACTGTTACTGCTGTTGTGGTCTGTTGGTCACACAGAATGACCCTGATTCAGTGTAGGAGAGGACTGCACGGGGCCATACAGACCAGGAGGCAAGGATCCGTGGAGTTCGCTTTGGAGGGTGGCTCCCACAGCTGGACACAGGCTTCGCCAGAATGAAGACTACATTTCCCAGCAGCCTTCGATGTTAGGTGAGCCCAACTGTGGGGCCAATGGGAACTGAGCTGAGGCAGTGTGCCAACCTTCTGAAACCTGTGCTCCAAGTAAGGAGTGTGATATCCTTCCTCCACACATCAGGCTGGAGTTTGAAGTGTGAGCCTCCTGCTGTAGCTGCATTAGCCATCTCAGAGTGTGGAGTGGACACTGTCTGTTGAAGATGTTGGAGCACCAGCTAGAGCTCTTGGAGCATCGAGAATGCCCTGGATGGTCTAGTTATACTTACCCTGTTTCCCCGAAAGTAAGACATCCCCCCCAAAATAAGACCTACTTCCAGCTTTACCTCTTGCTGTAATATAAGGCATCCCCCTGAAAATAAGGCCTCCTCGGAATATAAGGCCCCCAAAACTATTGTAAGGTCTGACTCCTGATTTAAAGAGACCTCACACTGTCTGAACAGCTCCGGCTGCTCTGCGGCCAATCAGTGAGCTGGTTTGTGATGACAACTACTACCATACCGTATACAGGTAATAATTTTTTTTGTTGTTGTTCAACAATAAATGTGTACCGCATTCTTCTTCATGGAAAAATAAGACATCCCCTGAAAATAAGACCTAGTGCATCTTTGGGAGCAAAAATTAATATAAGACACTGTCTTAGTTTCGGGGAAACAGCGTATTTGCATTTAAGTCACTGTTATTCAGGTTTATATTACACACAGGCAAAAGTCATCTAAACAAATACTGGCAAGTTGCTTCCTTTCTCTACACTTCACTTTCCTGCCTGTAAAATAAAGACAATTACAGAGAGGTGTTGTGAGCAGTAAACAAGGCCATGCATGTAAAGTGCCTGGCATAAAATTATGCTCCTAGGAAGAACTTGGGACATTATTAAGTTGTTACTATCCCCATTTTTCAGAGGGTATAATTGAGCCAGGTGACAAAGCCCAATAGTTGAACACATGTCTTTCCTCACCACTTGTTCTCCTAACTATGATGATGCCAGGACTTGCTCTTTTGGTCAAGGGCAAGGGTGGCTGAAGGTAAGGCTGTGAAGCGAGGTGAGTCTGATGGTGTATTTTGAATGAGGAGCCTGAGTATGGGGCAATGAGGGGCTGTCTTCAGACTCTTTGGGAAGGAGGTAAAGTGGGACCAGCGCCAAAGAAGGTCCCTTTACCAAGCTCAGCCTCGTAATCATGGCATGGGCAGAGGCCTTTTTTTCCTTGTCATTTTGATCTTAATTCTGTCTCCCAAATGCCCCTGAAGGGCAGAACATGGAGGAAGCACCAAAGCAGCAACTTGGACATGGCATATTTTTGACTTGACTCCTTGCCAGCGCTCATAAACAGCCCTGAAATCCGTCTTTGCATCCTCTTTTGGACGGTCAGGTGTAAATATACATTTTAATTATTTACATAATTAATCAGTGATTTGCGGCATATCCTATGTGTCTGACAATATTTCAGTGCCATCTGTTTCCTAATTGGACTTAATCTCCAAAAGATGTTACCAAAATAGCCACCAAATAATTACACAAAACCAAGCCACAGAACCCTTCACTGCTCTTTACTGCATTCATAGGTATAAATAAACACGCACACAATTTATCTTAGCATTTGTAGTAGTTGTAGGCCTTATAGGCATGTGACCTGATGGCTTCCATCATAGGTTAAAGCAGTGGTTCTCAACCTTCTTAAGGTCGCGACCTTTACATACTGTTCCTCATGTGGTGGTGACCCCAACCATGAAATTTTGCTACTGTTATGCATCGTGATGTAAATATCTGCATTTTCCGATGGTCTTAGGCGACCCCTGTGAAAAGGTCATTGGACCCCCAAAGGGATCGTGACCCACAGGTTGAGAACCGCTGGGTTAAAGGCATCTAGGCGGTATTGGAAAAAGTTGGCCCCAGAAGGTGAGTTCAAGAGCTTGCTCTCTGTGTGGCCTTGGGCAGGTTATTATTCTCCATGCTTCACTCTGATGTGCACACGGCCTTGTCTCTGTCTCATGCTCATATGACTTCTTCTTTGGATGATGTTCCCATCATGGATGCTATTCCATTGTTGGGTAACTCTTATTAGTCAAATGTTCTTGAACTAGGGTCTGGAGACCTAGATAAGGACTGACTTTTGCTCTGTGACCCTTGAGGTGACCCTTTTTCCTTCTGTGAGCCAGAGGTTTATTGTTCTATAAAACGGAAGTAATGGTATGCAGTATTGATTATGTGATCTTGCCTTGCTGGTTGGGGTCATGCAAGAGAACATTTTGGTTAAGAGAGTAGGCTGTGAAAGATAAAATGTCTGGATTTGAAATTCCCATTTTCTACTTATTATCCATAAGCTCTTGAGAAAATTACTTAATCTCTCCCAGCCTCAGTTTCCCCATCTGGAAAATGGGGTGCAGGATATAGTACCTTCCTCTTAGGAATATTATAGATTTCAAGAAGAGTATCTGACAAGTCCCTGGCTTGCACCAATCTCTCCATTAAGATTTTCATTATTACAAGGTGTTGTAAGGGGTTCATGTGAAAGTCTACATTGATAGACTATGAAAAAATAAGGATTTTAAAAAGTTCCTCAGAGTATGTGATACTTGGACACCAGTTTAGAAACATTGTCCTGTGTACTTTAAAAATTTATCCACATTTTATAGGTTAAAAATGAGACAGAGATGATTCAGATGATGTGTATAGAGGGTGGTTTTAGAAACTGTGCTTTGTTTACAACTGAGAGATAGCTTTCTTTTTGCCAGAAAATTATAGTCACAGAACTGCCTTATTTTCAGCTTTTAGTGAGAGATCTTTCTTTAAAAAAATTTCAGCTGTTTTTAGAGAGCAGTAAATTATATGATTTTTCCTATGCACCTCCCCTCACTCTCCTGGAAGAATTAATTAATAATACATTTTTAAGCACCTACTATGCACTAAGTGTTCTTGTAGGCAATGAGGAGACAGCAGTGGATAAGAGGTCTGAAATCTCCTTCCCTACTTCTGCTGTGCACATCCTGATGAGGGTTGTACACACACATGCACCCTCCTTCCTCTATGTGATGCTCAGGGCACGGGAGTAGAGCCTGATGTTGGGGCTCTTTTGCAGCTGGGCAGTAAGGGAAGACTCAGTGAAAAGGTCCTTTATTTGAGAAACTTGATTGAATCCAGGGAATATCCATGTAGAGAGCAGCGATCCAGGCTGAGGCCACAGCAAATGAAGTCCCCAATTGCATGCCTGCTTGTTCATTAGAGAACCTCAATACCTGCAGCTGGAGCTGAGCAAGGGGAATAGTGGAAGGAAATGAGGCCCAAGTGACAGCCAAGGACTTTGATGCAGGACATTGTTCCATAGGAATGCGAAGCCTTTGGAGGGTCTGTCACGTGGGCGAGGCATGGCTAGATGTATGATTTAATGTGGTGACTCTGGCTCCTGGGCTAAGGATGGACAGTAAGGCTGAGAACAGAAGCAGAGATATCAGGAGGAGATACTGTAGTTCATTCATGTAAGCTAGATGGTGGTGACCCACTGGTATGGGAGCGATGCAGATGGTGAATGTGGCTACATTCTGGGTGTGTTTTCCAGGCAGATTCAGCAGCATTTGCCTGTGAATTCAGTAGTGGGTGCTGAGGAAATGACCCGAGGGATTGGGGGAATAGATCGTTCACTCCTGAGCAAGCGGAAGCTAGGTGTTGGTTTAGGGTGGGATCAAGGATTCCATTTGGGACATCATAAGTACATGTAGCAAAAATCACCACATAGATGACTTTTAAGCTAAAGTCCTGGATCTGATCGTTCTGTGGCATCCATGCTACAATAAAGTTAAAAAAGGGTTCAAGGTCTTCCAACTTGGGCACGCCAAGATTTAATGGTCAGGAAAGGAGAGTGAGAAAGAGAAGCCAGTAGTGTAGGAGAAGAACTTGGTAGCCAAGAAAGTGGCTTAGATTCATAGGGCCACTGTAACAAAGTGCCACTGACTAAGTGGCTTAAAACAGCAGAAATCAGTTCTCTCACAGCTCTGAAGACCAGAAGTCTAGAATCAAGTTACTGGCAGTGCTCCATGGTCCCTCTGAAGCCCCCGAGGTAGGATTCTTCCTGGCCTCTTACAGCATCTGGTGGTGGCTGGCAATCCTTGTGTCCTTGGTTTGTGGCCACATGACTCTAAACTCTGCTTCCATTTTTCCCCATAGCTTTCTTCCCTGTGTGTCTTCAAATTTCTCTCTCCTTATAGGGACACCAGTCATTGGATTTAGGATCCTCTCTAACCTGGTTTGACCTCATCTTCACTTGACCCTGTTTTCCAAATTAGGTCACATTCACAAGAACCAGGAGGGTAGGACTTAAAGCCATTTTCCATAATTCAACCACATAACGTGGTCTCTGCTTAGCTCTGTATTTTGTGTCTTCTGTCAGCACAGCCTGCAACCATAGGGAATATTCAGATTTTAATCCTACCTTCATTGGTCATTTTGGGGGGAATTCTACACAGTAGCATTGTTCAAATAATAATTATGTGAAATGTTAAAAAAATGTTAACCTGAAAAAAGTTTCCAGCAGTACTGTGTTAACATATGTATTTTGTAAGTTGCAGGACTTTTCAGTGCCTTCGTTGGGTGCATGAGCTTTGGAAATATCCAAAAATGGGAGTGGATATACAGCATTCCCTTTAGTTCCCAGAACCTTCAAGTCACAGAGCATATTATGTTCAAGTGGAGGGGAGACCATTGGTAACCAGCATGTGGGGTTCTATGGGAGAAATCAGGGGGGATGGGATCACAAATGACATATAAATAACCTTCATTCTTTGTCCTCCAGAGCACTCCTGTGCACATTATACCATCTATTTAAAATCACCAAATTCCATTATGCAGATGAAATCCTGTGGAAACAAATCTGACACGAGGAGAGAAAGTTTAATCTACCTCAGACATTTGATTTCATTTTAACCTTCTCAGAAAAATGTCTGCTCCGTAACATTTCCAACAGATTTGAGTTGATCCTATTACACTTGATGCTCATTTCCCCCCCAGCTAATATTTGAACGTTGATCAGAACCCATTGGGGGCCACGCACATTATATGTAGTTTTCCAATGAATCCTTCTCATGACCTAAAAGGCTTTCCTTCTCTTATAAGTGAGGAAACTGAGGCTAAGAGGGTTGGAACAATTTGCTCAAGATCACACAGTAATGTCAGTAATGGTATTCAATCCTAGGGCTGCCTGTCTTTAAAATCCATAACTTTCTGCATGATTCTGAGTGGTTTTTGCTTATTCATTTGTTTTTTGTTAGTAGGAGGGGAAGTTATTTATAGAGATCATCAAATAGGAGAAGCAAATTATTAGTGACTAGAGGCCCAATGCATAAAGTTTGTGGAACAGTAGGCTGGCCTTCCTCCAGTTGCAGGCACCGGCTTCCCTCTGGCACCTGGGACCCAGGCTTTCCTCCCAGCCCCAGCTTCGTCCAAAAGGTCATCTGGAAGCATGTCCAGTCTAATTAGCATGAATCGCTTTTATTATTATAGACTAGATGTTGATGCACAAAGATTTGTGCAGAATGGGCCTTCCTTACCCTGACTGCCGGCATAGCCTTTGTTCTGGCCCAGAGCTTCCTTTCTGAAATTCCCTCCACCTAGAGCCACCTTTCTACCTTCCCATGCTGCCCAAAGGCCCAGAGTAGCTGGGGCGGTGCAAAATGCCTGCATTGTTGTCATGGCGATGCTGTAAGTGTCCCGCCCCCTGGCTGCTGGGCATCTGTGTATACAAGTTAATCCACCCTCTTTGTTGGGTTAATTTGCATACTCACTCCTGATTGGCTGGTGGGTATCATGAAGGTACCATCAATTTGCATCTTTCTCTTTTATCAGTGTTGACCAGAGGCCCATTGCATGAAGAGATTCATGCAGTAGGCCTTCCTTCCCTTGGCTGCCAGCACTGGGTTTCCTTCAGCATCTGGGACCCAGGCCTTCCCTCTGGCTGCTGCCTTCAGTCTTTGCTCTGGGGGGAGCACCATTACTATAGCTCCCTCTGCCCCCTGTCTCTGCCCCTAGTCCTCCCCTTCAGAGCAGGCATCCCACTCTACTCAGCCACTTCGTGCCTGCATGTGTGCTGCCCAGAGACCCGGAGCTGCTGGGGGTTGCCGCCATCTTTGTTGAGTTAATTTGCATATATACTCCTGATTGGCTGGTGGGCGTAGCTAAGTGATGGTCAGTTTGCATATTCTCTTTTATTAGTGTAGATTGGAGCTAATAGTGACTGTGTTTTTACTGTTGGGCAGAGATTTTCGGGTAGAAGCATCATAGCACTCCTCTAAAGCGGACCTATCATTTGAGAGATGAGGTGAAGACTGGAAGTTACTCTCTGGCTCATGAGGGCTACTGTTGGAAAGAGAATCCTAGTCCTGCTCCCGAGTGCAGGATTTCACCCCCTTCATTTTCATTTTTTATATCTTTAAAGGGGTTCTATCATTTGATGGCTGCAGGAGTGGGTGGGTAGGGAGCATATACACGGAGGTGATTAGTGTGAACTCTGTGTTAAGAGAGGTTCTGAAGGGCTGTCTGGGTGAAGTGAGAGAGAGATGATGTTTAGGTTTGGCGATGTCTGGCCTAGGGAGGGAGACCATGGTTTATATGCTGTCATTGTTATTCTGGCTTATCGCCTCCTCTTCCACTATTTGGAGAAACAGTTTTTTCTCTTGCTCCGTTTTCTCTTTACTCTAAAGTGTAAAGTATGGGATGGACAGTCTTCAGAGGGAGGGTGAGATCGGAGTCACAGTGACTTGCCGGTGTGTCTGGGTGGGAGATAGGATCAAGGTAGGCTTCTGCAGTAGTTGTCATGTTACCAGACATCTTGACAGTGCATTCCCATCTAGGGGCCCTCTCTCTCCATTTGAGTCAGTGGATCCCCACATTGGGGATCCCCACTTACAAGGTAGACAGGATGGAGTTAACCATCCCACTTTATGGGTGAGGAGATTGAAACTCAAGGAAGCACAGTAACTTCCTGCTGCCCTCACAGTTTCTAAGGGGCAGTAGCAGGTCAGGACACAGGCCCTCTGCCTTTGAATCCAGCCGTCTTGCTGCGACACTAACCCATCTCTTGGTTTGGTCTGGTCATGGCTATCCTGGTGATGAGAGTTGGGATACCACCAGGAGACAGGCAGTTAGACCTGGGTGATAGAGTATGGGGGGAAGGAATGGACTTGGTCAGGATGGAGTACAGTTTGGAGCCCAAACCACTTTAGGGTTTCTCCTTCTCTTCACAGCCACCAGTTCTTTCCTGTGTTGAATTATAATAAGACAATAATCAGTAGTTATGGGGTGCTTATCACGAATCAGGCGGTGTGCTAAATACCTTAACTGGCTGATATAGTTTAATCCTAAAAACAACACAACTCTGCAGATTAGGCTCAATTTGTGGTCCCGCTCCCCCATTTCACAGATGACAGAACAGAGTCTTGGCGAGGTTTACTGTTTGCCGGAGGTCACCCAGCCGAGCTGGGATCAGGAGGCAGGGCCTTCCCGAGGCTGTGCCCTTCTGCAGCTTGCTCCTCTTCTCTGTTAGCTGCAGTCACACAAGCTGGGAACCACAGACACCCTTTGGGCGTCTATTTTAAGATTTCAAAGCTGTTGTTTGCTTATAAACATCAGATCTGCACAGACTCGCAGCTCATCGCGGAGCTGACTGCACCAGGCCGGGCAGGACCCCACCAGGCAGTCACGTGCCTGCTGTGAATACAACCCTTTCATTGGCTGCGGCCGGGGCCTCTGAGTCTCCCCTTCTCAAATTCTGACTTCAGATAATAGTGTTTTTCTCTCCAGGCTCTCTATCTTTTTCTCCAATGCCCACATAAATTGTCAAATTTGTTGCTATCCATCCTTGGGTCTATTTTTTTTTCTTCCCTTGTATTATTTTAAATAGGAAGAAAACTGCCTTTTTAACCCAATTTAATACCCCATTTAGGGGGTTGTCTTGCCAATCAGGGAAGTGAAATACAGTCACCCCAGCCAAGGCTTTAAATTCAACGCCGTCTTCATATTTTGCCATTTGAGTCCTGAAATATACACAGCCTCGTCCTCACTCGAATTGATTCCTCTAACCTGACCGTGACTTTTACCATCCCGCAGTGAGAGCACTCGGCTGGCCTTATTTCTCTGCTGTCAGGGCGTATATCACCTTTAAAGGGGCCCACACTGTCAGGGAAGTTTATGTCTCAAATTTAAGGTTTCTTAAATGAAACAAGAACTGCCGGACAGTTTAAAGAGCTTAATATGAATAATAAAACATTCAAACAGGAGGTCTTTCTTTGCCTGAAAACTTTATCAAAAAAAGACATCAGCATTTCTCTGTATCATGGGCATACCAACTATAACCAATTTCCTTGAGCGCATTGAAATGACACAAGTAGGACTTTTACTGTATCAATAAAACTTGTAACTACAGAATTTAGCCTCACTTGAATGATGGTATTATTAGACTTGGGTTTGCAAAGGGTGACCCGTGCCCTACCTGTTAAAATAAGAAGAAATTGGCCCTGGTGATGGAAGCTCTAAGAGAATCTAGTTAGTGTATTGAGTCTGCTTCAGGGATCACGCTGCTGAGACTCAGAGAACACTCCCCATTACATTGTGTCATTATGTATGCAGATATGACCGGAAATTGCAGACAGATGGCCAAGAGACATCATGCTGAGTGTCTTGCTGAAACACACATCAGACTGGGAGATGAGTCCCGGACTCTAGGTTTAGTGGTGTCACTAAGAGCCACCATCTACTGCATTTATAATCTTGAGATAATCCTTCATAAAAATCTCTGGTCAGTGTTATTATTATTATCATCCCCGTTTGGCAGACGAGCAAAGTGTGCCCCTCACTGGAGGAATTTAGGAAAGCAACACAAGGGCAGGCAGCAAGTTAGTGGGAAACTTAGGATTTGAGCACACATTTTGAGTCCCAGTCTTTCCTTTTAAACCGTATGTGACTTTGAACTAGTCACTTCCCCTCTGGGCCTCCGTTTCCTTCATCATGGAACAAGGAAGTTGACCTAAACCATTGGTTCTCAACCTTCCTAATGCCATGACCATTTAATACAATTCTTCATGTTGTAGTGACCCCCAACCATAAAATTATTTTCGTTGCTACTTCATAACTGTAATTTTGCTACTATTAATGAATTGTAATGTAAATATCTGTGTTTTCCAATGGTCTTAGGCTCTACAGCAGCGATTCTCAACTTGTGGGTTGTGACCTCTGGAGCAGTTCTCAACCTCTGGAGTGGGCTGTTGCGACCCACAGGATGGCCACTTAAGACCATCGGAAAACACAAATATTTACGATAGTAGCAAAATTACAGTTATGAAGTAGCAAGGAAAATAATTTTATGTTTGAGGGTCACCACAACATGAGGAACTGTTTTAAAGCATCGTGGCATTAGAAAGGTTGAGAACCACTGAATCTAAATGTTTCTTACAAAACTTACATGGACTTGGATTCAGAAGATCTGGTTTTGAGATCCAGAATCCTTTTAAATGTTGTGTAGCCTTCAGCAAGTCATTCAATCCTTCTGAGCCTCAGATTATGAATTTATGAAATGGGGTTAAAATCCTTAATTAGAGACCAAATTAAATCTACTAGGTATACCAGATAATGCATTTTTAAAAATTAAATCTTTATTATTCAGATTATTACATTTGTTTCTCTTTTTCCCCCTCCATAGCTCCCCTTCACCCAGACTCTTCCCTCTACCCTTACCTCCCTCCCGTTGACCTCATCCATAGGTGTATGATTTTTGTCCAGTCTCTCCCTATACACCCCTCACCCCTTTCCCCCTGAGAATTATCAGTCCACTCCCTTTCTGTGCTCCTGATTCTATTATATTCACCAGTTTATTCTATTGATCAAATTTTTAATTCACTTAATTTTTAGATTCACTTGTTGATAGATATGTATTTGTTGTTCATAATTTTTTGCCTTTTACCTTTTTCTTCTTCCTCTTCTAAAAGAGTACCTTTCAGCATTTCATATAATACTGGTTTGGTGTTTTCTTATGTGTGAAGCTCTTTATCTGACCTTCAGTTCTGAATGATAGCTTTGCTGGATAGAGTATTCTTGGTTGTAGGTTCTTGCTATTCATCACTTTCAATATTTCTTGCCACTGCCATCTGACCTGCATCGTTTCCGTTGAGAAATCAGCTGACAGAAGTATGGGTGCTCCCTTGTAGGTAATGAACTGTTTTTCTCTTGCTGCTTTTAATATTCTCTCTTTGTCTTTTGCTGTTGGTATTTTAATTATGATGTATCTTGGTGTGGTCCTCTTTGGATTCCTTTTGTTTGGGGTTCTGTGTGGTTCCTGGACTTGTAAAGTCTATTTCTTTTACCAGATGTGGGAAGTTTTCAGCCATTATTTCTTTTTTTAAAAAATATATATTTTATAGATTTTTTACAGAGAGAAAAGGAGAGAGAGAGAGAGAGAGTGTCAGAAACATCGATGAGAGAGAGACATCGATCAGCTGCCTCCTGCACACCCCCTACTGTGAATGCACCTGCAACCAAGGTACATGCCCCTGACTGGAATCAAACCCAGGACCTTTCAGTCCGCAGGCCAACACTCTATCCACTGAGCCACACCAGTCTCGGCAGCCATTATTTCTTTAAATAGGTTTTCAGTATCTTGCTCTCTCTCTTCTTCTGGAACCCCACAATTCTGATGTTGGTGCGTTTGAAGCTGTCCCAGAGGCTCCTTACATTATCTTCACATTTTTGGATTTTTTTCTCTTCTTGCTTTTTCAGTTGAGAGTGTTTTCTGATTCTTTATATTTCACATTTTTGACTTGATTCTTGCCTTCCTTCAGTCTGCTGTTAGGACTCTGAATAATATTTTTTATTTTAGTCAGTGTATGTTTAATTTCTAGTTGGTCCTTTTCCATCTCTAGTTGGTCCTTTTCCATCTCTAGTTGGTCCTTTTCCATTTCTAGTTGGATCTTTTTCATCTCTAGTTGGTTATCTTTCATCTCCTCTTGAGTCTCGCTAAATTTATCCAACTTTTCTAGGATATTCTTGAAAAACTTTATAAGCGTGGTTTTGAACTCTATATCCAGTTGTTTGTTTTCTTCCATTTCTTTTGTTTGTGATTCCTTCCCTTGTCTCGGAATTTTCACTATGCCGGGAGAACTTCTGTGTTGGATTCAGCCTTATGATACCAGACTTGCAAAACTGCAAAAGCCTTCTGTTGAGCTTGGGATGGGTGGAGTCTCAGGGCTTAAGAGACTGCCTAACCTTCCAGTCGGCCCCACCCTCCACAGCCCCTGAGTCTCATGTGACTGGGTAATCGCTGGAGTGGTCCCTGTGCACGCGTGCATGCTCTCTCTTGCAGTGCCTCTAGACTGCTGCCCTGCTGGCTCCCCTGTGCTCCAGGACCATATGAGTCTGTGTCCCCAGGGTTTTGTCAGAAACTGGGGTTTAGTGGAGTTAGAAGTGGCACAGTTGGGAGAGTCTGTCTCCCACCCACTCGTGAAAGCCAGCGGCACAATCAGCAGTCAGTCCTCTGCACACAGTGCCATGCACGCCACCAGACTTCTGATCTTTTGTAACTCCCCTAAATTTCTGTGCACTTTTCTCTTTTCATAGTCCAAACTCCCCCCGTATGAGTTTCGGCTGGATCTGTGGTTTAGTGTCATAGGATAAGTGGTTCAATGCCTTTGAGAGTCTCTGTTTCCCTCCCGTCAGAGAAAGCCATCCAGGTTCTCTGGCACCCACTATCTCCACGCATGTGTCTCTGTACCTCAGCTTTTTGCAGCTCCTCTGGGTCTCTGTGGGCCCCTCTCTTTCCTTCTAGTTGTAGAACTTCCACTCAGCCAGTTTTCCTGTGGTTCTGGATGATGTCCATTCTGTCTTTTAGTTGTAGTTTTGAAATTGTTGTGCGAGGCAGCAGTGTAGGTGTTTACCTATGCTGCCATCTTGGATTCCCTATAATGCGATTTTTATAATCAAAGAAAACATGATAATTTCAAGAGAAACATCAAAAGTGCTTTATTCGAAGTAATGTCCATCACTAGCTACACATTTCCCCCATCTTTCAGGTAAACTTTTCTTGTTTTGAGGCAAACCTTCCACAGACCCTATTTTCCAGTTCTTTGTACATTTTGAAGTGCTGCTCAGAAAGTGCGTGTGCCATCGATCAAGACAAGTGGTAATCTGAAGGAGCAAGGTCTGGTGAATACGGTGGGTGGGTTAATAACTGCCCAGGCAAGATCTTTTATTGTGTCTTTAACTGGTTTTGAAGTGTATGATGGTGCATCATCATGAAGCAAAATTATTTTGCCATGTCTTCTGGCACATTCTGGTCGTTTTATGATCCAAGTGTGGTTCATATTGATTATTTGTTGTCAGTAGAGATCAGTATTAATGGTTTCACCTGGTTTTAGAAGCTCATAATACACCACACCTTCCTGATCCCACCAAACACAGAGTATTATCTTCTTTCTGAAGCAGTTTGGCTTTGCAGTTGATGTTGATGGTTGACCTGGATCAACCTATGATTCTGTGCATTTGGAATTCTCAAAATAAATCCACTTTTCATCACCAGTAACAATTTGATGCACAAATGACTTTCTTTCATGCTGTTGAAGCAACATTTTACTGATGACTTTTCGGTTTTCCACTTCTCTTTTATTCAGTTGATGTGGTACCCATTTTCCTTCCTTTAAAATCTTTCCCATTGCTTGTAAACAATTGGAAATTGTTTGCTGAGCAACATTTAATCTTTCTGCAAGTTGTTTTTGAGTTTGACACACATCTTCATTCAATAACGTTTGTAATTGTTGGTCTTCAAACTTTTTCAGTTGACCTGGACATTCTTTGTCTTTCACAACAAAATCATCACTTTTAAAGCATTTAAACCAGCATTCATAAGTATCTTGAGAAGGAGCATGTTCACCGTAAGCTTCCCAAAGTATACGATAACTTTTAGTAGCACTTTTCTTCAAAATAAAGTAATGAATTAACTTCCTGCAAATGCTCTTTTTTTGGCACAAAATTCAACATTTTTAAGTGTGAAAACATCTATGATGTTAAAACATTCAAAAAAATTGGACATATGAAGTTTTGAAGCTTGCTGTCAATACAACAAAATAGAATATATATCAACGTATGTGAACTCCATCTATTGAAAAAAATCTACATTAGTAACTGGTACACCTGGTATAATAATAAAAGGGTAATATGTTAATTAGACTGGACATCCTTCCCAGGTGTCATTCCAGACGTACTTCTGGATGAAGCTGGGGCCAAAGGGAAGCAGCCCAGGGTCTTGTGTGCCTGCCAGTGGCTAGAGGGAAGTAGCCTGGGTCCTGGGTGGCCTGCTGGCAGCTGGAGGAAGGAAGCTGGTGCCAGCAGCCAGGGGAAGGAAGGCCTATGCTTGTATGAATTTTTGTGCATTGGGCCTCTTGTAATGAAAATAAGAGTTTTATACATATACAAAAATTTTTATTTATTAAAAAATGGGTGCAAGAGATCCAAAGTATATAAGGAACTTATACAGCTAAACAAAAGAAAGATAAACAATGCAATTAAAAAATGGGCAAAGGACCTAGATAGACACTTCTCCAAAGTGGACATACAGATGGCCAAGCGACATGAAAAAATGCTCAAAGGCATTGATCATCAGAAAACTGCAAATTAAATTGACAATAAGGTATCATTTCACACCTGTCAGATGGTTAACCATCAACAAATCAACAAATGACAAGTGCTGGCAAGGATGTGGAGAAAAGGGGGCCCTAGTACACTGCTGGTGGGAGTGCCGACTGGTGCAGCCATTATGGAAAATAGTATGGAGTTTCCTCAAAGAATTAAATGTGGAAATGCCATATGACCCAGTGATCCCACATCTAGAAATATATCCTAAGAAAATTAAAACACCAGTCAAAGAATATATTTACAATAGCTAAGATCTGGAAACAGCCCAAGTGCCCATCAGTAGATGAGTGGATAAAAAAGCTGTGGTCCATTTATTCCATGGAATACTATGCAATGTTAAAAAAGAAGAATCTCTTACCCTTTGAGACAGCATGGAGGGACCTGGAGAGTATCATGCTATGTGAAATTAGAGAAAGACAAGTATCCCATGATCTCACTCATATGTGGAATCCAAGTAACAAAATAAATTAATGAACTGAGTGGCTCCAGAGACATGGAAACATGGAACAGAGTGCAGGATATCAGAGGGAAAGGAAGGTGGGGGAAGGTTGGTGGGTGGGAGGTAATCAACCAATCAACCATGTATACATAATTCATGGACACAGACAGTAGGGTGGTGAAATGTGGGGTGGGGAAGAGGGGCAAGTTGGAGGGGGTTAATGGGGGAAAAAGGGGACATGTAATACTTTCAACAATAAAGAATTATTATTTTTTAAATGGATGCAAGATGACTTATCCTGAAAAGAATGTCATGTTAATTATATGGT
>PVJN01042303.1:0-18316 GCA_004026805.1 Lasiurus borealis | reverse complement strand
AAGGAGGGAATATGCTAATTGACTGCCCTGCCTTCAAAGTTGGCAGCTCCCACAGCCAATAAGGAGGGAATATGCTAATTGCTGCCCCACCCTCAATGATGGTGCACCCACAGCCGATAAGGAGGGAATATGCTAATTGACTGCCCTGCCCTCAAAGTTGGCAGCTCCCACAGCCAATAAGGAGGGAATATGCTAATTGTCTTCCCCATTCTCTATATTTTCTTCTGCTTAAGTGCGTCTCATTGTGCACTTGAAGGGTTCGTAACGTTTTTTTTTTTCGCCGAAGAGATTTAAGAAATCTTCCTTGACAACGTGGAATTTTGTCGGAAGATCTTGTCCGGGTGGTGTAGCGCCTCTCGGTGCCTGAGCCGGGTCCCCGCCTCCTCCCGCAGGTCCTGCTGGCCAGCAGCTTCGTGCCCGTCTACGCCGGCCTGAAACCCGTGGAGTACCAAGGTCAGGTGCGTCACCGCGTGGGTGCGTCCGTGCCGAGCGGATCCGTGATTCTCTCTCATCCTGGATGTTTCTCTCTCCCTTCCTCTCTGAAATCAATAGAAATATATATATATCTTTCTCCCCCCCAATCTACACTACCAAATGAGAAAGATGCAAATTGACCGTACCTTCACAACACCCACCAGCCAATCAGGAGTGAACATGCAAATTAACCCAACAAAGATGGCGGACTAATTTGCATACGCCGGCGCCGAGCTGCTGAGGGTGGGACGCATGCGTTCCGACCGGTGAACGGGAATCCCATAGGGGGTCGTGCCCTCTGAAGAACCCAGTGTTGTGATGACACTTCCTGGTGGTTCCAGAACGCTCCACCGGGTTGTCATGGTTCTACGGAAGCTCCAGACGGAAAGTTCTGGTCTTCAGCGTGGCCAGCCTGGCTCGGTGGCTGAGCATCGACCTGTGAACCAGGAGGTCATGGTTCAATTCCTGGACAGGGCACAGGCCCGGGTTGCGGGGCCGATCCCCGGGTAAGGGGCGTGCAGGAGGCAGCCGATCCGTGATTCTCTCTCATCCTGGATGTTTCTCTCTCCCTTCCTCTCTGAAATCAATCGAAATATATATATATCTTCCCCCCCCCCCAATGCACACTAACAAAAGAGAAAGATGCAAATTGACCGTACCTTCACGACACTGGCCAGCCAATCAGGAGCGAGCATGCAAATTAACCCAACAAAGATGGCGGGCTAATTTGCATACCCAGGCGCCGAGCGGCTGAGGGTGGGACGCAGGCGTTCCGACCTGTGAATGGGAATCTCCATAGGGGGTCGTGCCCTCTGAAGAACCCAGTGTTGTAATGACACTTCCTGGTGGTTCCAGAACGCTCCAGCGTGGTGTCATGGTCCTACAGAAGCTCCAGACAGAAAGTTCTGGTCTTCAGCCCGGCCGGTGTGGCTCGGTGGCTGAGCATCGACCTGTGAACCAGGAGGTCATGGTTCGATTCCTGGACAGGGCACAGGCCCGGGTTGCAGGGCCGATACCCCAGTAGGGGGCGTGCAGGAGGCAGCCGATCTGTGATTCTCTCTCATCCTGGATGTTTCTCTCTCCCTTCCTCTCTGAAATCAATAGAAATATATATATATCTTTCCCCCCCAATCTACACTACCAAATGAGAAAGATGCAAATGATTAGTACCTTCACAACACTCGCCAGCCAATCAGGAGTGAGCATGCAAATTAACCCAAAAAGATGGCGGGTTAATTTGCATATGCTGGCGCCGAGCGGCTGAGGGTGGAACACAGGCGTTCCGACCTGTGAACGGGAATCCCATAGGGGGTCTTCCCCTCTGAAGAACCCAGTGTTGTAATGACACTTCCTGGTGGTTCCAGATCGGTCCACCGTGGTGTCATGGTTCTACGGAAGCTCCAGACGGAAAGTTCTGGTCGTCAGCCGGGCCGGCGTGGCTCGGTGGCTGAGCGTCGACCTGTGAACCAGGAGGTCATAGTTCGATTCCCGGTCAGGGCACAGGCCCGGGTTGGGGGAGCCGATCCCCCAGTAGGGGGCGTGCAGGAGGCAGCCGATCCGTGATTCTCTCTCATCCTGGATGTTTCTCTCTCCCTTCCTCTCTGAAATCAATCGAAATTTATATATATCTTTCCCCCCCAATCTACACTGCCAAAAGAGAGAAAGATGCAAATTGACCGTACCTTCACGACACCTGCCAGCCAATCAGGAGTGAGCATGCAAATTAACCAAAAAAAGATGGCGGGCTAATTTGCATACGCCGGCGCGGAGCGGCTGAGGGTGGGACGCAGGCGTTCCGACCTGTGAACGGGAATCCCATAGGGGGTCGTGCCCTCTGAAGAACCCAGTGTTGTAATGACACTTCCTGGTGGTTCCAGATCGCTCCACCGTGGTGTCATGGTTCTACGGAAGCTCCAGACGGAAAGTTCTGGTCTTCAGCGTGGCCGGCCTGGCTCGGTGGCTGAGCATCGACCTGTGAACCAGGAGGTCATGGTTCGATTCCTGGACAGGGCACAGGCCCAGGTTGTGGGGCCGATCCCTGGGTAGGGGGCGTGCAGGAGGCAGCTGATCCGTGATTCTCTCTCATCATGGATGTTTCTCTCTCCCTTCCTCTCTGAAATCAATCGAAATATATATATATCTTTCCCTCCCAATCTACACTACCAAATGAGAAGATGTTAATTGACCGTACCTTCACAACACCCACCAGCCATTCAGGAGTGAGCATGCAAATTAACCCAACAAAGATGGCGGGTTAATTTGCATACGCCCGCGCCCAGCGGCTGAGGGTGGGATGCAGGCGTTCTGCACCGCACGAATCTTCGTGCACCGGGCCTCTAGCATTAACTATGTATTTATTCATTTTTACATACAACAGTGCTTTTCCAGGCACAAGGAATCTCACAGATTGAGCATTTCAGTAACTTTTGTGTTTGGAGCGCCCTCTATGGAGATACGGGAAAAGACACATTTTGTAGGGGCAGCTTCTGGAAAAATCAATCATTGTATGACAGGCAAGTTTTATTTACAGGAGGACAGTGAATATTTCATTTACACGGGACTTAGCCAAAACAGTGGTTTGGAAAGCAGACACAACTCGTTTCTATTTTTATTTTATTAATTTATTTATTTATTTATTTATTTATTTATTTATTTATCTTTTAAATACGTTTTATTGATTTTTCACAGAGAGGAAGGGAGAGGGATAGAGAGCCAGAAACATCGATGAGAAAGAGACATCGATCAGCCGCCTCCTGCACGCCCCCCATTGGAGATGTGTCCGCAACCAAGGCACATGCCCCCGACCGGAATTGAACCTGGGACCTTCCAGTCCGCAAGCCGATGCTCTATCCACTGAGCCACACCGGTTCTGGCTCCTTTCTATTTTTCTTTCTTTCTTTCTTTCTTTAAAATATATTTTATTAGTTTTTCACAGAGAGGAAGGGAGAGGAATAGAGAGGCAGAAACATTGATGAGAGAGAGACATCGATCAGCCGCCTCTTGCACACCCTCCACTGGGGACGTGCCTGCAACCAAGGTACATGCCCTTGACCGGAATCAAACCTGGGACCCCCCTGAGTCTGCAGGCCAACTCTCTATCCACTGAGCCAAACCGGTTTCGGCTATATATATATATATATATATTAAATAAATTTCAGACAGGAAGAGAGAGGGGAGAGAAAGAGAGAGAGAGAAACACCCAGGAGGAGAGAGAATCACGGATCGCCTGCCTCCTGCATGTCCCCCCAGACTGGGGATCGCGCCCGCCACCCCGGGCATGTGCCCTCGACCGGGGAACCGAACCCAGGACGACGCCTCAGTCCATAGCCTGCTGCTCTGTCCACTGAACCACCCCGGCCAGGGCCCATCAAGTTAACTCCTGAACCAGCGGTTCTCAACCTGTGGGTCGCGACCCCTTTGGGGGGTTGAAGGACCCTTTCACAGGGGTCGCCTAAGACCATCAGAAAACACCCATTTCCCATGGTCTTAGGCACCAACACACCGCTCCTCGATGTCGCAACATGTAGCCATGTTGTCGACTGTTGTCATATGAAGACTATTACCCATGATGCACCACGATTCAAGACACAACATTTCATTTATTTGTCGTGAGAAAGAAATATGTCACCATATAGAATGACGTATTGTTTTGGGGATGAATTCCCTAGGCTTTTTTTAAAAAAAAAAAAAAAAATATATATATATATTTTATTGATTTTTTTTTTTTTACAGAGAGGAAGGGAGAGGGATAGAGAGTCAGAAACATCGATGAGAGAGAGAGACATCTATCAGCCGCCTCCTGCACGCCCCCCACATTGGGGATGTGCCCGCCACCCAGGTCCATACGTGCCCTGGACCCGGGGGAATCGAACCCGGGACCCTTCCAGTCCGCAGGCCGAGGCTCTATCCACTGAGCCACACTGGTCTCGGAAGAAATAAATATTTCACCATATACAATGACGTATTGTTTTTTGGGGTGAATTCCTATGCTTTCATGATGCAACAACGAAAATGCATCCTGCCTATCAGATATTTGCATGATGGTTCATCACAGGAGCAAGATGACAGCGATGATGAAGTAACCATGGGAATAATCATGTTATGGGTGGGGGTCACCACCCCGTGAGGAGCCGTCTTAAAGGGCCGGGGCCTGAGGAAGGTGGGGAACCGCCGTCCTGAACCCGCCACCACTGGCCAGACCCTCCCGGTGGGTTCTGGCCGGTCCGGCTCTGATGCACCAGGTCTGACCACCCTCCTCCCCCTCCTCCTCCCCCCCCTCCCCCTGCAGAAATGGGTGGACGGCGGCTTCACCAACAGCCTCCCCGTCCTGCCCGGGGGCCGCACGGTCACCGTCTCGCCCTTCAGCGGCCGCCCCGACGTCTCCCCGCGGGACGAGGGCCGGCTGGGCGTCTACGTCACCGTCTCCAACCAGGACATCCTGGTGAGTGAGGGGCGTCCGTCCCCGAAACCCTTCCCCCCGGGCCCCCACCCCCCGAGACTCGGTGAGTTCCCGTACCCTCATACCCTTCCTCGTGCAGACGGCGTGTGCTTTCACGGGCAGGTTTCTCATTTCATCTATTTTTATATATTATTATAATATATAAAAATATATATAATATATTATTATATAATATTGTATTTATATTATTATACTATTATATTTATATTTATATTATTATATAATAATATATAATATATATAATATATATTATACTACATATAATATATATATAAATATATAATAATATATATACTATTGATTTCTTACAGAGAGGAAGGGAGAGGGACAGAGAGCTAGAAACATCAATGAGAGAGATACATCCATCAGTCACCTCCTGCACGCCCCCTCCCACTGGGGATGTGCCCGCCACCCAGGTCCCTGCCCTGGACCGGGAATCTAACCTGGGATGGGACCCTTCAGTCCGCAGGCCGAGGCTCTATCCACTGAGCCACACCGGTTTTGGCTATTTTTACTATATTTTTATTTTTTATTTATTTTTTATATTTTATTGATTTTTCACAGAGAGGAAGGGAGAAAGATAGAGAGAAAGATGGATGAGAGAGAGAGACATCCATCAGCCGCCTCCTGCACACCCCCTCCTACTGGGGATGTGCCCACCACCCAGGTCCCCGCCCTGGAGTGGGAATCGAACCTGGGACCCTGCAGTCCGCAGGCTGATGCTCTATCCACTGAGCCACCCCGGTTTTGGCTATTTTTACTATATTTTTATTATTTATTTATTTATTCATTTTTATATTTCATTGATTTTTCACAGAGAGGAAGGGAGAGGGAGAGAGAGCTAGAAACATCGATGAGAGAGAGAGAGACATCCATCAGCCACCTCCTGCACGTCCCACTGTGGAGATGTGCCCGCAAGCAAGATACATGCCCCCGACTGGAATCGAACCCGGGACTTTTCAGTCCGCAGGCCGACGATGCTCTATCCACTGAGCCACACCGGTTTTGGCTATTTTTACTATATTTTTATGGATGTCATAGAGAAAGGGAGAGAGAAACATCCAGAAGGCGAGAGAATCCTGGACTGGCTGCCTCCTGCACACCCATCTTGTGGCTGTGGGTGGTGCCACCATCTGTGAGAGCGGGACAGTCAATTAGCATATTCCCTCCTCATTGGCTGTGGGTGCTGCCATCTTTGAGGGCAGGACAGTCAATTAGCATATTCCCTCCTTATTGGCTGTAGGATCTGCCAACTTTGAGGGCGGGGAAGTCAATTAGCATATTCCCTCCTTATTGGCTATGAGAGCTGCCATCTTTGAGGGTGGGGCAGTCAATTAGCATATTCCCTCCTTATTGGCTGTGGGTGGCTCAATCTTTGAAGGCGGGACATTCAATTAGCATATTCCCTTCTCATTGGCTGTGGGCGGTGCCCTCTTTGAGGGCGGGGCAGTTAATTAGCATATTCCCTCCTTATTGGCTGTGGGCGGTGCCATCTTTGAGGGCGGGGCAGTCAATTAGCATATTCCTTCCTTATTTGCTATGGGATCCTCCATCATTGCAATGGCATGAGGGTCAATTAGCATATTCCCTCCTTCTTGGCTGTGGGTGGTGCTATCTTTGAGGGTGGGGCAGTCAATTAGCATATTCCATCCTTATTGGCTGTGGGTGCTACCATCTTTGAGAGCAAGGCGGTCAATTAGCATATTCCCTCCTTATTGGCTGTGGGTGCTGCTACCTTTGAAGGAGGGGCAGTTAATTAGCATATACCCTCCTTATTGGCTGTGGGCAGTGCCAACTTTGAGGGCGGGGCAGTCAATTAGCATATTCCCTCCTCATTGGCTGTGGGCAGTGCCATCTTTGCGATGGTGTGAGGGTCAATTAGCATATTCCCTTCTTATTGGCTGTGGGAGCCTCCATCTTTGAGTGCAGGACAGTCAATTGGCATATTCTCTCCTTATTGGCTGCGGGCGGTGCCATCTTTGAGGGTGGGGCAGTCAATTAGCATATTCCCTCCTTATTGGCTGTGGGCACAATCATCTGTGAGGGCGGGGCAGCCAATTAGCATAATCCCTCCTTATAGGCTGTGGGTGCCACCATCTTTGAGGGCGGGGCAGTTAATTAGCGTATTCACTTCTTATTTGCTATGGGCTCCTCCATCATTGCAATGGCATGAGGGTCAATTAGCATATTCCCTCCTTATTGGCTGTGGGCACTGCCAACATTGAGGGCGGGGCAGTCAATTAGCATATTCCATCCTTATTGGCTGTGGGCAGTTCCATCTTTGAGAACAGGACAGTCAATTAGCATATTCTCTCCTTATTGGCTGTGGGTGGCTCCATCTTTGAGGGTAGGGTAGTCAATTAGCATATTCCCTTCTTATGGGCTGTGGGCACCGCCATCTTTGATAACAGGACAGTCAATTAGCATATTCCCTCCTTATTGGCTGAGGGAGCCCTCATCTTTGAGGGAAGGACAGTCAATTAGCATATTCCCTCCTTATTGGCTAAGGGTGGTGCCATCATTGAGGGTGGGGCAGTCAATTAGCATATTCCCTCCTTATTGGCTATGAGAGCTGCCATCTTTGAGGGTGGGGCAGTCAATTAGCATATTCCCTCCTTATTGGCTGTGGGTGGCTCAATCTTTGAAGGCGGGACATTCAATTAGCATATTCCCTCCTTATTGGCTGTGGGCGGTGCCATCTTTGAGAACAGGACAGCCAATTAGCATATTCCCTCCTTATAGGCTGTAGGATCTGCCATCTTTGAGAACAGGACAGTCAATTAGCATATTCCCTCCTTATAGGCTGTAGGATCTGCCATCTTTGAGAACAGGACAGTCAATTAGCATATTCCCTCCTTATAGGCTGTAGGATCTGCCATCTTTGAGAACAGGATAGCCAATTAGCATATTCCCTCTATTGGCTGTGGGTGGCTCCATCTTTGAGAGCAGGGCAGTCAATTAGCATATTCCCTCCTTATTGGCTATGGGCGTGTCATCTTTGCAATGATGTGAGGGTCAATTAGCATATTCCCTTATTGGCTGTGGGTGCTGCCATCTTTGTGACTGCATGAGGGTCAATTAGCATATTCCCTTCTTATTGGCTGTGGGTGCTGCCATCTTTGTGACTGCATGAGGGTCAATTAGCATATTTCCTTCTTATTGGCTGTGGGCGGTGCCAGCTTTGTGACTGCATGAGGGTCAATTAGCGTATTTCCTTCTTATTGGCTGTGGGTGGCGCCATCTTTGTGATGATGTGAGGGTCAATTAGCATATTCCTTCCTTATAGGCTGTAGGATCTGCCATCTCTGAGAACAGGGCAGTTAATTAGCATATTCCCTCCTTATTGGCTGCGGGCGGTGTCATCTTTGCAATGATCTGAGCGTCAATTAGCATATCTCCTTCTTATTGGCTGTGGGTGGTGCCATCTCTGTGATGGTCAATTAGCATATTCCCTCCTTATTGGCTGTGAATGGCATCATCTTTGCCATGATGTGAAGGTCAATTAGCATATCTCCTCCTTATTGGCTGTGGGTAGTGCCATCTCTGTGAGTGCGTGATGGTCAATTAGCATATCCCCTCCTTACTGGCTGTGGGCGTGTCATCTTTGCAATGATGTGAGGGTCAATTAGAATATCCCCTCCTTATTGGCTGTGGACGCTGCCAACTTTGAGAATGGGGCAGTCAGTTAGTATATTCCTTCCTTATTGGCTGTGGGTGGCTCCATCTTTGAGATTAGGACAGTCAATTAGCATATTGCCTCCTTATTGGCTGTGGGCGGTGCCATCTTTGTGATGATGTGAGGGTCAATTAGCATATCTCCTTATTGGCTGTGAGTGCTGCCATCTTTGTGACTACATGAGGGTCAATTAGCATATTTCCTTCTTATTAGCTGTGGGCGGTGCCATCTCTGTGACTGCATGACGGTCAATTAGCATATCCCCTCCTTATTGGCTGGGACGCTGCCAACTTTGAGAATGGGGCAGTCAGTTAGTATATTCCTTCCTTATTGGCTATAGGATCCACCATCTTTGAGAGCAGGGCAGCCAATTAGCATATTCCCTCCTTATTGGCTGAGGGCGCCCTCATCTTTGAGGGAAGGACAGTCAATTAGCAAATTCTCTCCTTATTGGCTGTGGGTGGTGCCATCTTTGAGGGCGGGGCAGTCAACTAGCATATTCCCTCCTTATTGGCTGTGGGTGGTGCAATCTTTGCAATGGTGTGAAGATCAATTAGCATATTCTGTCTTTATTGGCTGTGGGTGCTGCCATATTTAAGGGCGGAACAGTCAATTAGCATATTCCCTCTATTGGCTGTGGGTGGCTCCATCTTTGTGACTGCAGGAGGGTCAATTAGCATATTTCCTTCTTATTGGCTGTGGGCGGTGCCAGCTTTGTGACTGCATGAGGGTCAATTAGCATATCTCCTTATTGGCTGTGAGTGCTGCCATCTTTGTGACTGCATGAGGGTCAATTAGCATATTTCCTTCTTATTGGCTGTGGGCGGTGCCAGCTTTGTGACTGCATGATGGTCAATTAGCATATCCTTATTGGCTGTGGGCGGTGCCAGCTTTGAGAATGGGGCAGTCAGTTAGTATATTCCTTCCTTATTGGCTATAGGATCCACCGTCTTTGAGAGCAGGGCAGCCAATTAGCATATTCCCTCCTTATTGGCTGTGGGCGGCATCATCTTTGCAATGATGTGGGGATCAATTAGCATATCTCCTTCTTATTGGCTGTGGGTGCTGCCATCTCTGTGATGGTCAATTAGCATATTCCCTCATTATTGGCTATAAATGGCGTCATCTTTGCCATGATGTGAAGGTCAATTAGCATATCTCCTTCTTATTGGCTGTGGGTGGCGCCATCTCTGTGACTACGTGACGGTCAATTAGCATATTCCCTCCTTATTGGCTGTGGGCGGCGTCATCTTTGCCATGATGTGAAGGTCAATTAGCATATCTCCTTCTTATCGGCTGTGGGCGGTGCCATCCCTGTGACTGCGTGATGGTCAATTAGCATATTCCCTTCTTATTGGCTGGGCGTGAGGGTCCATCAGTGCGTTCCCTCCTCATTAGCTGAGCTCGCTGGTCATCGGGCTGAGGATATAACACCCGCCACCCACCCACCCACCCACCCACCCGCACGGCCCCGCCCACAGCTCCGCCCCCTGCCCGTCTCTCTGCCCCAGCTCTCCCTGGCCAACCTGGTGCGGCTGAACCGGGCCTTCTTCCCGCCCAGCCAGCGGGAGATGGAGTCCCTGCGCCGGCGCGGGTTCGAGGACGCCGTGGCCTTCCTTCTCAGGGAGAACTGGTTCGAGTAGAGGGCGTGCGGGCCCCAACCCCCTCTCCCCCCTCCCCTCACCCCCCCCGGAGCCTGCGTGTCTTTGGAGAGTTAAACGTCCACCGGCTTGTTTTATCGGAGGACATGGCGGCCTCATTAACGGCAAAACGCGAGATGTACGCACGCCTGCAACACACGGAGACCCAAGCCGTGACCTCTTAGCCTCGGGGACAAGACGCGAATCCCGCCGGCCGGTGTGGCTCAGTGGATAGCGCGTCGGCCTGCAGACTGGAGGGTCCCGGGTTCGATTCCGGCCAAGAGCACGTACCTTGGTTGCAGGCACATCCCCAGTCAAGGGCGTACAGGAGGCGGCTGATGGATGTCTCTCTCTAATCATCGATGTTTCTGGCTCTCTATCCCTCTCCCTTCCTCTCTGTAAAAAATCAATAAAATATATTTTTTAAAAAAATGTCGCCACTTCATTTTTTCACTGTCCCGTTCTCCATTCTTGTGAACCACGCGCGACGACGCCCGCTAGTGACCGGGGACCGTCACCGCGTGGCCTCCACGTCCCTCCTGCGCCTGCAGACGGAAGGATCCCGGGTTCGATTCCGGTCCAGGGCAGGGACCTGGGTGGCGGGTACATCCCCAGTGTGGGGCGTGCAGGAGGCGGCTGATCGATGTTTCTTTCTCATCATCGATGTTTCTGACTCTCTGTCCCTCTCCCTTCCTCTCTGTGAAAAAATCATTCAATATATTTTTAAAAATAATAAGAATAGCCGAGACTGTTGTGGCTCAGTGGATAGAGCGTCGGCCTGCAGAATGAAGGATCCCGGGTTCGATTCCGGTCAGGGGCATGTACCTTGCTTGCGGGCACCTCTCCAGTGGGGGGTGTGCAGGAGGCGGCTGATTGATGTCTCTCTCTCTCATCGATGTTTCTAGCTCTCTGTCCCTCTCCCTTCCTCTCTGTGAAAAAATCATTAAATATATTTTTAAAAATAATAAGAATAGCCGAGATCGGTGTGGCTCAGTGGATAGAGTGTCGGCCTGCAGAATGAAGGGTCCCGGGTTCGATTCCGGTCAAGGGCATGTACCTTGCTTGCGGGCACATCCCCAGTGGGGGGCGTGCAGGAGGCGGCTGATGGACGTCTCTCTCTCATCGACGTTTCTGACTTTCTATCCCTCTCCCTTCCTCTCTGTAAAAAAAATCATTAAATACATTTTTAAAAATAATAAGAATAGCCAAGACCGGTTTGGCTCAGTGGATAGAGCGTCGGCCTGCGGACGGAAGGGTCCCGGGTTCGATTCCAGTCAAGGGCATGTACCTTGCTTGCGGGCACATCTCCAGTGGGGGGTGTGCAGGAGGCGGCTGATGGATGTCTCTCTCTCATCATGGATGTTTCTAACTCTCAATCCCTCTCCTTTCCTCTCTGTAAAAAAAAAAATCATTAAATATATTTTTAAAAATAACAGTAAGAATAAATGTCGCCCTAGCTGGTGTGGCTCAGTGGCTAGAGCAGTGGCCCGGGGGCTGGAGGGTCCCGGGTTTGGTTTCTCCCCACGAACACCGGTGGCGAATATTCTAGCCGCCGAGAGCCACACCCTTCGACTCAGACTGACCTGCTTGGCGCTCACGCAGCAAGAGATACATCTCGCTTTCGGAAAACGAGGGAAACGGGTTTATTCGAGTGACGCCTGCTTCTTTGTGCCATGACTCTGGATCCCGTCAGTCCCTGTGCAAGAAAAGACATTCATTTTTTTAAAAATATATATATTTTATTGATTTTTTCACAGAGAGGAAGAGAGAGGGAGAGAGCCAGAAACATCAATGAGAGAGAGACATCCATCAGCCACCTCCTGCACGCCCCACACAGGGGATGTGCCTGCCACCAGAATACCTGCCCCTGACCAGAATCGAACCTGGGACCCTTCAGTCTGCAGGCCGACACTCTATCCACTGAGCCACACCGGCTAGAGCAACATCGATTATTATCATTTAAAAAATATATATATTTATTGATTTTTTTACAGAGAAGGAGGGAAAGAGTTAGAAACATCGATGAGAGAGAAATCCATCAGCTGCCTCCTGCACGCCCCCCACTGGGGATGTACCCTCCACCCAGGTCCCTGCCTTTGACCGGAATCGAACCCTGGACCTTTCAGTCCACAGGCCGACGCTCTATCCACTGAGCCCAACCGCCTAGAGTGACATTATTATCATTTAAATATATATATAAATTTATATATATATATATATATATTATTGATTTTTTTCACAGAGAGGAAGGGGGAGGGAAAGAGAGTTAGAAACATGGATAAGAGACAGAGACATCGATCAGCCACCTCCTGCACACGCCCCCCACTGGGGATATACCCTCCACCCGGAATTGAACCCAGGACCCTTCAGTCTGCAGGCTGATGCTCTATCCACTGAGCCACACCGGTTAGGGCTATAAATTGTGACTTATCTTTATTCATTGTGTCTTCTCTGTGAAAGGCAGAAATGGGTACCTTTTATTTGTCTATTTATTAAATGTATTTCATTGATTTTTTTTTTTTACAGAGAGGAAAGGAGAGGGATAGAGAGTCAGAAACATCGATGAGAGAGAGAGACATTGATCAGATGCCTCCTGCACGACCCCCACTGGGGATGTGCCTGCCACCCAGGTCCATGCCCTTGACAGAAATCGAACCCAGGACCCTTCAGTCCGCAGGCCGACGCTCTATCCACTGAGCCACACCAGTTAGGCCTCCAATGACTTTTAAAATTCTTTAAAAAAATTAAAAAAAATTTTTTTGTGGATTTCAGAGAGGAAGGGAGAGGGAGAGACACACACACACACATCAATGATGAGAGATAAACATGGATTAGCTGCCTCCTGCACACGCCCTACTGGGGATGTGCCCGCCACCCAGGTCCCTGCCCTGGACCGGAATCGAACCCGGGACCTTTCAGTCTGCAGGCCGACACTCTATCCTCTGAGCCACATCAGCTAGGGCAACATTTATTATTATTGTTTTTAAAAATATATATATTTTATTGATTTTTTACAGAGAGGAAGGGAGAGGGATAAAGAGAGGGAAAGAGAGAGAGAAACATCCAGGAGGAGAGAGAATCAGGGACCAGCTGCCTCCTGCACACCCCCTCCTCCTGGGGATCCAGCCCACCACCCAGGCCTGTGTCCTTGACCGGGAATCGAACCCGGGACCTTTCAGTCTGCAGGCCGACGCTCTATCCTCTGAGCCACACCAGCTAGGGCGCCATTTATTATTATTATTATTATTATTATTATTATTATTATTAAGAATAGAAAAGCAAATTAACCTAGCGATGAGTCTTGATTATGACAGGTGTTTTTTTTGTTTAAATTTTTTTTTTTATGGATTTCAGAGTGGAAGGGAGAGAGAGAGAGAAACATCCAGGAGGAGAGAGAACCATGGATCAGCCGCCTCCTGCACGCCCCCTCCTCCTGGGGATGTGCCCGCCACCCAGGTCCATGCCCTGGACCGGGAATCGAACCCGGGACCCTTCAGTCTGCAGGCCGATGCTCTATCCTCTGAGCCACACCAGCTAGGGTGCCATTTATTATTATTGTTTTTTTAAGGATACGAAAAGCAAATTAACCTAGCTATGAGTCTTGATAATGATGTAGGTTTTTTTTGTTTGTTTAAATTTTTTTTATGGATTTCAGAGAGGAAGGGGGAGAGAGAGAGAGAGAGAGAGAAGAGAGACATCCATGGATCAGCTGCCTCCTGCATGCTCCCTCCTGGGGATGGAGCCCACAACCCTGGGCCTGTGTGACCTTGACCGGGCCTCGAACCCTGACCTTCTAGGTCACAGATCAACCCCCAAACACCGAGCCACACCAGCCGACCAGCACTAATACAGTGATTTATTTGCTAATGCAGTTCTTCTGTCTCTCTCAGTCTCTCTTGCAGGCAAAACAGTGATTCATGCAGTTTCTGACCCAAAGACAGGATTCGCCCTCCCAAGGTCAATGAGATTCCTCGCAACGAGGGCTGAGGGCTCGAGGAGGGAGAAACCCCCATCGATTTAAATATCTATCAGCCGTGAAAGCCCGGCCTCTGCCCTCTGCTCTCGGCTGATTCATTTCCATTTCCATTCCACCGTCTCTCTTCATTTATTCCGGGAGCGGGTGTGAGCACTGGCTGGGCGCTCAGGTAATTTCGCAGAGAGAGAGAGAGAGAAAAAGAGAGAGAGAGAGAGAGAGAGAGAGGGAGACAGAGAGACAGAGACAGAGCGAGACAGAGACAGAGAGAGAGAGAGAGAGAGAGAGAGAGAGAGAGAGAGAGAGAGAGAGAGAGATGGGGGAGAGAGAGAGAATCACAGATCAATCCCCACATGGATCATCATTATTGATGGATCTCTGAACGCATCATCCTCTGGCTGCTCCGTGTCTGTCCTATAGAATCAAAGGCTCCTAGGCCCAGGGTCCCCTCGACCGACCAGGAGTTCGACCAGCAGGCAGGCCGGCCCACCCACCGCCCACGTCCCCTCCTGCCCCTGGCCAGGCTGGCCGGACCCCCCACCCATGCACGCATTCATGCACCGGGCCTCTGATATCTATATCTATATCTATATCTATATCTATATCTATATCTATATCTATATCTATATCTATATCTATATCTATACCTCTATATCTCTCTCTATATCTCTCTCTTTATCTCTCTATATCTCTATCTCTATCTCTTTATCTATGTCTATGTCTATGTCTATGTCTATATCTATATCTATACCTCTATATCTCTCTCTATATCTCTCTATATCTCTATCTCTATATCTTTATCTAGTCTGTGTCTATGTCTATATCTATATCTATATCTATATCTATACCTCTATATCTCTCTCTTTATCTCTCTATATCTCTATCTCTATCTCTTTATCTATGTCTATGTCTATGTCTATATCTATATCTATATCTATATCATCTCTATCTCTATCTCTCTCTATATATATCTACATCTCTATCTCTATATACTATATTAAAAAATATTTTTATTGGTTTCAGGGTGGAAGGTAGAGAGAGAGAGAGAAACAGCCACGATGAGAGAGGACCATCCATCAGCCGCCTCCTGCACGTCTCCTATTGGGGATCGAGCCTGCAACCTGGGCCTGGGCCCCCGGCCAGAACCGAACCCGGGACCCTTCCGTCCACAGGCCGACGATGCTTTATTCACTTCCCCCTGGAATCCAGGCCAACCTCCCCTCTCCCCACACACCATCATCACATTTTTATTTTTTATATTATTTTATTTTTCTCACCAAAGTCGGTGCATCTTTTGTTGCTGAAACAGACTGTCATACCAGCTCCTCTGGCTTTCAAACAGCCATTGCAGATGCTTCATTATCTTTTCTTTTCGCTGTTTGTCATTTTCATCTCCCTCCATTTGCATTCTGGGAAAGCGTCCCATGTTTTCACAGATGCCAGAAAAGTAGGTGGATTTTTTTCTTTTTCTTTTTTTTTTTAAATATATATATTTTTCCCCCCATAAGGTCCACTCTGTAGTCACTTCCAGGAAGGCTGTGAAATCTGCTCGTTGAGTTAGAGGGTGTTCTAGTTTGGGAGCTGTTTCTATCTTCTTTTTTTATTTTTATATATTTTTTTGAAAAAAAAATATTTTTAGCCCAAACCGGTGTGGCTCAGTGGATAGAGCATCGGCCTGCGGATGGAAAGGTCACAGGTTCGATTCTGGTCAAGGGCAGGGACCTGGGTGGAGGGCATATCCCCAGTGGGGGGCGTGCAGGAGGCGGCTGATGGATGTCTCTCTCTCATCAATGTTTCTATCTCTCTATCCCTCTCCCTTCCTCTCTGTGAAAAATCAATAAAATAAATTTTTAAAAATATTTACCTCTCTATAATCCATTTCCATAAAAAAAAAAAAAACCTGCCACATGCATTTTTTGGACCCAATCCTTCAAAAAATAACATAAAATGTGCCCAAACCGGTGTGGCTCAGTGGATAGAGCGTCGGCCTGCAGATGGAAAGGTCTTGGGTTCGATTCTGGTCAAGGGCAGGGGCCTGGGTGGAGGGCACATCCCCAGTGGGGGGCATGCAGGAGGCAGCTGATGGATGTTCCTCTCTCATCATGGATGTTTCTAGCTCTATGTCCCTCTCCCTTCCTCTCTGTGAAAAATCAATAAAATACAATTTTTTTTACCTCTTTATAATCCATTTCCATAAAAAAAAATACCTGCCACATGCATTTTTTGGATCTAATCCTTCAAAAAAAAAAACAAACATAAAATATGCCCAAACCGGTGTGGCTCAGTGGGTAGAGCGTCGTCCTGCGGACTGAAGGGTCCCGGGTTCGATTCTGGTCAAGGACACGTACCTTGGTTGCAGGCACATCCCCAGTGGGGGGGTGTGCAGGAGGCGGCTGATGGATGTCTCTCTCTCATCGATGTTTCTAACTCTCTGTCCCTCTCCCTTCCTCTCTGTAAAAAATCAATAATATATATTTAAAAATGAAATGAAATGAATAAAATGAAATGAAATGAATAAAATGAAATGAAATAAAAAATAAAATAAAATAAATAAAATAAAAAATGAAATGAATAAAATGAAATGAATGAAATGAAATGAATGAAATGAAATGAATAAAATGAAATGAAATGAAATGAATAAAATGAAATGAAATTAAATGAAATGAAATTAAAATAAAATAAAGTAAAAAATGAAATGAATAAAATGAAATGAATGAAATGAATAAAATGAAATGAAATGAATAAAATGAAATGAAATAAAATAAAATGAAATTAAAATAAAATAAAGTAAAAAAATGAAATGAAATGAATGAAATGAAATGAATAAAATGAAATGAAATGAAATGAAATGAATAAAATGAAATAAAATAAAATAAAATGAAATTAAAATAAAATAAAGTAAAAAAATGAAATGAAATGAATGAAATGAAATGAATAAAATGAAATGAAATGAATGAAATGAAATGAAATGAATAAAATGAAATAAAATAAAATAAAATGAAATTAAAATAAAATAAAGTAAAAAAATGAAATGAAATGAAATGAATAAAATGAAATGAAATGAATGAAATGAAATGAATAAAATGACATGAAATGAATAAAATGAAATGAAATAAAATAAAATGAAATTAAAATAAAGTAAAAAAATGAAATGAAATGAATGAAATGAAATGAATAAAATGACATGAAATGAATAAAATGAAATGAAATAAAATGAAATGAAATTAAAATAAAATAAAGTAAAAAAATGAAATGAAATGAAATGAAAAGAAATAAAATAAAATAAAAATAAAATGAAATAAAATGAAATCAAATCAAAGGCCCCCTCGGATGGGCCCTCCTTCCCGCCTGTGCTGTTTAAAACGGGGGGTGGGTGTGTGGGGGGGGGGTCCCGGGAGCCCTCCCCCTCAGCGGCCTGCTGGAGGCTGATGTCACCCTCTCTCTGCAGAGAAGCCAGTTTGCACCAGGCCTGTTCCCAGCATCTCCCCCTCCTCCCCCCTTTCCCTCTCCCCCACCCCCTGCTGCACCCACTCTCTCCAGGGTCCCCTCACACCATCCTGGAAATTGGGTTTGTGACCCCTGACCCCACCCCCCTCTCTCCCCAGGCACTGGGTCTGGGTGAGGCAGACAATCAGGGGGGGAATGATTGGAATTTAAATTTGCTCTCGGGCTGGGCTGCTGCCTGGGTGACCGGGGCTGATGGCAGCACAGAAGGTGAGCAAACAGAGGGGCCTTTGTCTGCAGAGCTGGAGTGAGTGTGTGTGTGTGTGTGTGTGCGTGTGTGTGTGTGTGTGTGTGTGTGTGTGTGGAGGGGAGGGACAGGGAGGGGAGGGGAAGAGGGGGCCCAGCTCGCCAGGCGTTTAACCCCCTAAATGCTCCTCCGAGGATCCAGCAAAGGAAAGGATGGTTCTAGCTCCCAAGGTTTGCGTTTGCAAATATATACACACACACACACACACACACACATACGCACACACACACACGCACACACACACACACACACACACACACACACACACACACACACACACACACACACACACACACACACGCACACACACACGCACACACACACACACACACACACTGAGTGG
>PVJN01042302.1:0-18323 GCA_004026805.1 Lasiurus borealis | reverse complement strand
AATAGTGAACCAGTAAAATCAGAAAAGATTGTTCCCATCTTCTGGCTGGTAATTGTTCATCAATATCTCCTAAGCATACAGGCTGTGAGAAGCAGGTTGTCTGTGTTTCACTTGCAACTAATTGGAGAGATGGAAGCTTTCCAAAAGGGTGCTGAAATCTGAAACATGAGATATATTTCTCCAAGGTAAAAAAAAAAAAATGTAGTTCATTATTCTAATTCTAAGCTGGGCAGTTGCCCAACTAAATGGGTCAAGTCCTTTATGTGTCTTGAATGATTTTTATCTTACCTCCTGCATCCCTCTATTCCAACTGAGAACCTGAGAAGACCAATTGCTTTAAAAGATGAGAGAAAAACAGCTGATTTAGGAGGTTAGTGTTCTAATTATTCACTCCATTTTTATTGTTTTTGTAGTGCTAGTGGTGGTAATTGTAATGTTTGTCCAATATATTTCCATTGATAAAATCCTGTACAAAGTGAGATGTCAAATGTTTTAAAAAGTGCTTATATTACATCAATAGTTTTTCAGTAGAGATTAGAATTTTAGAGAGTTTTCCTTGGTTTTCCCTCAGCATACCAGAAAACAATAGACACCACAATTTTTCATCTGGGTACACTGGACCCTTTTAATTTACATATTATAAATTCATTTTTGAACACTTACAGAAGTAAGCATAAAGAGATAGTATAACACTGTATTACAGAAAAAGGAGTTCGAAAGGTATTACTATACCCTTACTAGGGGCCCAGTGCATGAATTTGTGCACCTTGAAAGGAACTATGGGCCATGAGGCTGCAGTGGGCACAGGGCTGGGTCTCAGCCCATCCTTCACACCCTGCTGGCTCCTCCAGCCTTGACCCCATGATCCCATTTCTGACAGCTGCCCCACTCCCACTGCTGAAGGCACTGGCCCATTTGTACCTGCGGATGGCATGAGTGATTGGGTCCAGTACCATCAAAGGGTGTACCGGCTCTAGCAACAGCAGTGGATGCAATAGCTGTGTAGGACCATGGCAAATGGCAGCAAAGAATTTTCAGTAACCACCAAAGTCTTGCCCCTATGACAGTGACCAGTGCCCCACCTTAGTCTGGTGCCCCCACTCACCTGCTCCACCATCCTGCTTGCAGGCAATGCCCACCATGTTCTTTGCCCACTCCCTAGTAGTCAGCGTACATCTTAGTGACCAGTTATTTGGTCATTGGGTTGTTCGCTTGTTCCACTATTTGGTCTATTTGTATATTAGGGTTTTATATATATGGATGTCTTTCCCCTTCCCCTCACTCTTTAGAGTTTATTGAGTTTATAACTGGATGAAATGAATAGATAATTGTGGTTTATCCATGCTCAGCATAAAAAGGACTACGCTATTGATATACTCAGCAACATGAATATATTTCAAAATAATTATGCTGAATGAAAGAAACCAGGCCAAAAAGAAAATACATCTGTATGACTCTTCCACTTATATAAAATTCTTAGAAAATTCAAGCTAATATATACCGATAGGAAGTATATCAGTGGTTGCCTGAGAATGAGGGGAGGAGGCAGGGAAGAACAAGAGGGAGAGATTTACAAAGGGGCAAAGGAAACTCTCCCCAGTGAAGGATATGGTCATTATCTTGATTGTGATGAAGGTTTCATAAGTGTATACATATCTCAGAACTTACCAAGTCATACACTTTGAGTAAGTGCAGTTAATTGTCAATTATATCTCAATAAAATTGCTAAATGTATTAAAGCAAGTAGGCATGGAAAACAAAAGGGCTAGGCCCTGGAGGAACAAGGACTTGCGATCGGGCCTTGAGACGAAAAGTAGAAAAGAGCAAAAGGTAACTCTGCCAAATGACAGGCCTGCCCTTTAATGCAGAGGATGAGGAACTAGGTTAGCCAGGTCAAGGGTATTTCACTAGGGAAGTCTTCTAGGAAAGCATTACTCCCTTGGGGAGTTTAATGTGAGGGCCTGATTAGGCTTTGACCTTTAAAATCATAACAGTGATTTTAATTATCAGAAAAAAATAAATATGGATGATTTCATCTGGTTTATGCCCATTTGGCAAATAAATTTAAAGGATCAGGAAATAAACAGATACCACAACATGGGAAATTCAAGGAAATCTTCACATTTTCTCTTATACATAGGAAAAACAACACACAAGGATGATGGTGTACACCACAATTCAGAAATTTTAAAGACACAAGCAATGAATTTAGAAATATTATTTGCTTAAGAAGATTGATATCCTTTATATACAAAGAGCTTTTTGAAAATCAATAAAAATGTACAGCTAAAGAAAGAAACAGGAAACCAATAATAATTTTAAAAATTCCAAGTCAGTTTACCACTGGTAAAGAGTTTTAAAATTTAGATTACTTCCAAGTTTGGTCCTCACCACTGTTTAATTTGTTTGGCGAATATTCTCATATCTCATTGCCTAAAGTATACAGTATGTCAATCAGTGATAGCAGCTGATCATTTCTCAACCAATAAACATATGGTAGCATCAAATCTTCCCCTAGCATTCAAACAATAGTAGCCGGTCATTAAACAGTTCTAATGCCCCTTATGTAAAATCTCTTGGGATAATTCTTCAGTATTATATTTGAAATAATCTTATGTAAACAATAATCAAATGAGATTTGAGTGATCCTTCCTGATTTAGCCTGAACTGTAAAAAACCCAGAACTAAAAAAAAAAAAAAAAAAGCTCAGTCATATACCCATGTGAATAGAGTGAATAGAGTGTGTAAGAATAATAATGATATCTTCCTGGTTTGTTGGCTTGCGTGTTTTTTAAACTCAAATTTTTAAACTCGAGTGAAACAGGCTCATCACTGTTTAGATTATTTCTGAGTTGCATAAATTCTCCCCATGTTTTTCCCTGCCCCCTTTGCCCCCATTCTACCATTCAGTCTTGGTGGCCATGATCAGATAGGCAGAAAGTGCAAGCATACTGTTTTTGCAACTGTACTAGAAACCTTGGCAGCAGATAGTAACTGCTCAAGGTCTGTCAAATAGATGCAGATATTCTCTTTTTGTAATTTTCATTTTGTACTTAAGTCTAAAGCTTTATGGTATACATATATATCAATGCAAACCATATTAAAACGTGGGGAGAACATAATGAATAAATTAACTAATTAGTAAACCTCCTTTTGTTAAAATTACAGTAGGTAGTTCCAATCCTAAATAAAAGAAACACTGTATATGTTTGGAAAAGGTCTCTAAATGTGGATTCTTCAAAGAAACATTTATACCCAGGCCATTTATAAAAGATACATTGTAGACATGATTATTTCAGGCCCTTCCACAATGCAGAGAAAGGATTTATTTGCATGGTAATGTGTACCAAAGGCTAAGTAATTCCTCCCCTTCTTCTCCTGATAAATACTGATCACAAAGCTTAGATTCAATGTCAAATTAATCTCTGAAAGCTGGTAGTCAAAGTCACTACTGGGGAAGAGAAAAGCTTTATGCCTCTAGCTGGGTAGTGGACAAAGCCAAGGTTTCAGTCAAGTACGAGGCTTACATTCCAGCTGTGCAATCATCTCCCTCTGTGACCTCAGTCTATTGATTGCAATTCCACATTCCTATTTCTTCATCTATAAAAAATGACAAGAGAAGTTCGGGGGCAGATCTCCATGTTCATATTCAAACTATAGATCAAATATTATAATTAAAACCACAACATTATTCAATCCCACAAATCGACAGTAGATGCCATAATATTATATAATTTGTCACTAATTATCTATTTATATTGTATCTGATCCAGACACAAAAGTGATGTGTTCTTTAACCGGCACAATAAATCCAACTAGAATGTGCTGCTGGCATTGTTCTTTCACTGCATTCTTTTAACTCCTTCAAAACAGAATGATCTGTGAGCAGCATGAAAAAAAAAAAAAGACTGGATATACAGACTGTGAAATTCTTCTTTTAAGAGTGAATAAGTTTAATTTTAACCCAAACTCCAATTATACTTTTAATATTACTCTTCATTTGAGAATGTAGAAAACAAACTTATTTGGATTATGCTAATTACCTGAAAAGAGAAAGTTGCTTTTAGAGCAAGTTCTGTGAAATAACCAGCTATGTGACCTTGGATAATTATGGCTGATTTGTAAAGGGAAATTATATAATCATATTACATATATATATATATATATATATATATACACACATACATATATATATATACACACATATATATGTGTGTGTGTGTGTATGTGTGTATATATATGAAACATTAAAAAAAATGAGAATAATTATAAGATAAAGTTAAAAATCCTTAAGAACATTTTTTTTTGCATTTTTATTAACCTAGGAACATATTCACAGAATACTAAGTGAAGAGGCAAAAAATGAGTACAAATTATATGTTTAGTATGATGTGGGAAACTTGTTGTGCTTGACAGCCATTTTGTAGTAAGCTTCAGGCACATTAGCACTAACCTCGGGCTAGGTTTCAATTACCCCAAACCCTATCTCTTTCCCGTAAGTCAGGTGTTTTGCCTTAAGAGGTAGACCAGATGTTTCGCCTTAAGGGCTAGGCCAGGTGTTTCACCTTAAGGGCTAAGCCTCATTCCTCCTTCTCCCTATAAATACCTCGAACTCCTGTTGAATAAACGAGACTTGATCAGAACTTTGTCTTGTCTCCATTCCTTGTGTCTCTTGTCCCTTTCATCCCCACTCCCCCTCTAGGGTCCTCGTTGATTTCACCCGCGGGTCGGGACAGTATGATGTCATCTGCCAAGACTAAAAACGCCAAAACTTGAAGAAAATTCACCAAAATATTAGCAATAATTGTTTTATTTATTGCAGTGAAATTGTTAATGATGTTTTCTTATCACTTTTCTCCACATTATTATATTACTATATAATCAGAAAATAACAAACTTTATATTAAAATATAGTTAACATAAAATATTATATTATTTTCAACTGTACAGCATAGTTATTCAACTTACATACCTAACAAACTGATCACCACAATAGTCTAGTAACCACTCGTCACTGTACAAATTTGCTACAATATTATTGGTTATATTCCCTATGTTGTCCATTATATCCCCCATGATTTATTTATTTTATAACTGGAAATTTGTCTCTCCCATTCCCCTTCACCTTTTACACACTTCCCACCACCTTCTTCTGGCCTGACAATCATCAATTTATTCTCTATATTTATGAGTCTATTTTTTTGCTTTGCTTTGCTTGTTCATTTGTTTTGTTTTTTTAGGTTAACCATATAAGTGAAATGAAGCAGTATTTGTCTTTCTCTGACTTATTTCATTTAGCATAATACATCTAGATCCATCCATGTTCTCACAAATGGAAAAATTTCACTCTTTTTGTGGCTAAGTAATATTTCATTGTAATATATACCAACTTTTTTTTACCTATTCATCAACCAATGAACAGTTAGGTTTCTTCCATACTGTGACTATCTATACTAATAAAAAAGTAATATGCTAATTAGACCAGGAGACCTTTTGGATGTCCTTCCAGACAAAACCAGGATGGCAGAGCCGAGGCAGAGACAATTACGGGAGATCAGGCTGGCAGGGAAGAGCAGTTGGGGGCAATCAGGTAGGTGAGCAGTTAGGAGCCAGTGGTCTCAGATTGTGAGAGGGATGTCTGACTGTGGGATGGGTCCTAAACTAGCAGTTGGACATTCCCTGAAGGGGTCCCAGATTGGAGAGTGCAGTTGGAGCTGGGAGACGGCCCCCCCACCATGCATAAATATCATGCACCAGGCCTCTAGTCTTACCTAATAATAGAGAGACATGTAAATTGACCATACCTCCACTATGCCCATAGCCAATCAGAGTATGCAAATTAACCTAACAGAGATGGAGGTTAATTTGCATATGCAGGTGGGGCTGGCAGTGCCATAGCCTGCTCCTGGGGGTCTGGGTACATCAGGGGTGGGGGAGGCCAGGCGGGCAACACCAGACACCACCCACAAGGTACCAGTTCATGGGGCCAGAGAGGTGGGGTGGGTAGCACCACACGCCACCTGAGGGTTCCAGGTTCACTGCAGGCCCCAGGAGGGGCAGTGACCCACCTAGCCATTCCTACGGGGCCCTGGGAACATCGCCGCCCTGGGAGGGAAGACCAACCCGCCTAGCCATTCTATGGGGTCCCGGGAACATCACTGCCCTGAGAAAACGAGGCTGGGCCTGCTTAGCCATTCCCATGGGGCCCCGGGAACATCGCTGCCCCAGGAGGCACCCCAGACCCTGGAAACATTGCAGCCATGAGGTTACTGAGACCCAGACCAGGCCTCCGGCCACAGATTCACAGCTTCTCGGAGACAAGGGCAAAGATCTGCCTCACCTGAAGAAAGAGAGGGGTTCTGCAGTGGCCCCAAGATGCAGATGGGCTAGGCCAGAGATCAAAGCGCATGGAAGCATGCCCTGGCAGAGGGGCAAGGACCTGCAGCCCTGAGGCAGGTTGGAGGGGTGGTGCCACCACACTAGAGGGGTGACGCATGGCAGGTTACGGGACTGACCTACGCAATTCAGACAAGCTCCCAGTGCTAACAGTCCTCACCCAGGCAGCCTTCACACTTCAGAGGCAGGGACTCTTGCTCCTGCCTTGAACCAAAAGCAGGTCCAAGCCACCCTGCCCCTCAGCAGAGCATGCCTTGGCAGTGAGTATGAAGCCTTCCTACTACTCTGGAGAAGGGGGGTCAGTAAAGAATGGAGGCAGGGGACTGGGGAGAGAAAAGTATGCAGAGTCCACTATGAAGAGGTGCTTGAGAAAGAGGCTCGGAAGCCTGAGGAGAAGGGTTGTTTTGTTTGCCCGGCAGCTGCCCCTTAGGAAGGGCAGAGAGCATGGCTCTGCGGGCTCCCTGTGCACTGAGTCAAGTTCCACGGCCAACTGGAATTGGCCTCAGTTTCCTGGCCTGTAAAATGGATTAAGCATGTCCAAGTGCCTTCACTGAGCTTTGATGGCCAATTGAGATACTATATAAGGAAAGTGAGGGAAGAAGTAAGCAAGAAAAGGAAAGGTGAACAACATAAAAGAAAGACTGGAAGGAACCCGTAAACCCATTGTCACTTAAGTAGGGAAGATAGTCAATAGTGTTACAATGTCTTATGATTCCATGTGGGTACTGGAAATATCGGGGAACACTTTGTAAAGTATATGATTGTCTAACCACTATTCTGTAACTAATATAAAACCTGAAACCACCAAAACCTGTTTGGCACAGTGGATAGAGTGTCAGCCTCTGGTCTGAAAGGTCCCAGGTTCGATTCCAGTCAAGGGCATGTATCTTGGTTGCAGGCACATCCCCAAAGGACACACAAGACTTTTCAAACTTGTGTTCTGGTTTTCTTCAGAGAGATATCCAGAAGTAGAATTGTTTGGTCATATGGTACTTCTATTTAAAATTTTTGAGGAATCTCATACTGTTTTCTATAGTATTTGCATCAATTTACAATCCCACCAACAGTGCACACACTTCACTTTAGTCACTGTCTTTTTTATAATAGCTAACCTGATATGTATGAAGTAATATTTCATTATGGTTTTGATTTGCATTGCCATGATGACTAGTCATGCTGAGTAAATTTTCATATCTGTTGACTATCTAAATATCTTTTCTGGAGAATTATCTATTTGCCCATTTTTAATCAAATTGGTACTTTATGTGGGTGTATAAGATCTTTATATTTTTTTCTAATAATCCCTTATCTGATATATCATTTACAAATATCTGCTCCTACTCAGTGAATTATTGCCTTTTCTTTTTTCTGCTGTTTTCCTTCACTGTGCTATTGCTTTTTACTTTGATGTTTTGTTTTTGCTTTTGTTTCCCTTGCCTTGGAGACATATCCAAAATATACTTCTAAGAGCAATATCAGAGGGTTTACTGCTTATGGTTTTTTTTAGAAATGTATGATTTCTGACCTTACATTTCATTTTTTACTTTATTTTGAATTTATCTTTATACAGTATGGTGTAAGAAAGTGGTCAGTTTAGTTTAATATTTTTGCATGTAGTGTCCTGTTGTCTAACACCATTTATTGAAGAGACCATCTTTTTCCAGTTGTATATTTTTTCTCCTTTTTTATAGGGTAATTGGCCATATAAAGCATAGGTTAGATTCAATGCACTCCCCATTAAAATACCAATGGCATATTTCACAGACCTAGAAAGAACCCTCCAAAGATTCATCTGGAATAAAAAAAAGAACCTGAATAGCCACAACAATCCTGAGAAAGAATAATAAAGTAGGTGGGATCTCAATACCAGATATCAATCTGAATTACAAAGCCACTGTTCTCAAAACCACCTGATACTGGCACAAAAACAGACATATAGACCAATGGAATAGAATAGAGAATCAAGGTATCAACCAAAACTACTATGCTCAATTAATATTTGACAAAGGAAGCATGAACATACAATGGAGCCAAGAGAGCCTCTTCAATAAATGGTGTTGGGAAAATTGGACAGATGCATGCAAAATAATGAAACTAGACCACCAACTTACACCATACACAAAAATAATCTCCAAATGGATACAGGATTTAAACATAAGACAGGAAACCATAAAAAATACTAGAGGAATCCACAGACAGCAAAATCTCAGACATATGCCAAAGGAACTTCTTCACTGATACTGCTCCAAGGATAATGGAAGCTAAAGAGAAAATAAATAAATGGGACCACATCAAAATAAAAAGCTTTTTCACAGCAAAAGAAACCATCAACAAAACCACAAGAAAGCTCACTGTATGGGAGAACATATTTGCAAATGTTATCACTGATAAAGGTTTAATCCCCAACATCTACAGCCAACTTATACAACTGAATAAAAGGAAGATAAATGATCAATAAAAAAATGGGCAATGGACCTAAATAGAATCTTTTCGAAAGAAGAGAGAAGGAAGGCCAAGAGACACATTAAAACATGCTCAAAGTCACTAATTATCCAAGAGATGCAAATCAGAACAACAATGTGATACCATCTCACACCTCTCAGAATGGCAATCATCAACAAGTCAACAAAAGACAAATGTTAGCGAGGATGTGAAGAAAAAGGAACTCTTGTGCACTGCTAGTGGGAATGCAGACTGGTGCAGCCACTGTGGAGAACAGTATGGAGTTTCCTCAAAAAACTAAAAATGGAACTGCCATTTGATCCAGTTATCCCACTCTTAGGACTATATCCTAAGAAACTAGAAACATCAATTAGAAAGTATATATGCACTCCTATATTCATAGCAGCACAATTTACAATAGCTACAATTTGGAAACAGCCTAGATGCCTGTCATCAGATGACTGGATCAGAAAACTATGGTATATCTATACAATGGAATACTATGCTGCCATAAAAAAGAAAGAATTCTTAGCATTTGCATCTACCTGGATGGAACTGGAGAGCATTATGCTAAGTGAAATAAGCTAGTCAATGAAAGAAAAATATCACATGATCTCACTCATTTATGGATAATAAAGAACATTATAAACTGATGAACAATAAGATAGATACAGAGGCAGTAAAACATCAAACAGATTGTCAAATTACAGGGGGAAGTTTAGGGAAATGTGGGATAGATAAGAAATCAACTTAAGGGCTTGTATGCATCCTTATAAGCACAACCAATGGTCACAAGACACTGGGGGGTTAGGGCATGCATGGGAGTTGGGTGGGGGGAGCAATGGGAAGATATGTACACATGTAATACAATAATAAAAAAATAAAAAATAATTTATGAAGACTCACTGAACAGTATATACCATTTCAGGAATGTCAGGCCCAGACTCTTTCTGACCTATATAGCCTTCTTTTCCTCATATATGGAATTACTTGTTTCCCATATGCAAACTCTACTTCTTACTCCCAAATAAGAGGCCAATCCTTATATTTAGCATAAAAGACATACGTAAGGCCAGCTCTCTATTCTAGCATGCATCACCCTGTGCTATTTGTTCCCAGTTAGGTCATAAACTTGTGTTCCAGTCTCTAATATTGAGCAATTAGAAGCCAGCAACAATGTTTTGTTTTGTTTTATTTTATTTTATTTTTGATGTCCTCAGACTCTAGTATACTAATGGTACACAGTAGTTTTTCAGTATATGTTTGTTTGACTGACTGGATTGAGCCTGTGTCTTGGTGAAACTCAGGCACTATCAGTTTGATGACTCAATCCCATTTGTTACTTTCCTAGTATTCTAGCTCTTCTAGGATTCATGGCCTTTTTTTACTCCTGGAATTCACTCACAGACCTTAATTTCTATCCTTGAGCAGCATAAGTGATAATTTGCTATATTGTTGGCTCTACAAATGTTATCTCTTCCTATCTTTAACATCACTCTGATCTTCTCACTTGCCAGGACATTGCATCAGCCTAGGTGAGATCACATGAGGGCTATCTTCGCCAGGGTATCACTTGATAAATGTAAGGTATACTACTAAATGTCTTTTGATTATCAATTTTGCATGACAATTGATAAGCAGAATTACTTTTTTAAAAAATGATTTACATCTTATCCATTTCACTTACTCGTAAAACCTGTTACTATCCAAATTATATCAGGTTTTCATGCAGTAATCTGTCAAATGCTGCAAAGAAATAAGCAGACTACATTTCATTTATCAAAACAGAACAATTAAGTCACCTCAAGACTTCTCATTTTTCTTAACAAAGTTGTTTGTATAAACGTGTGTGTGCATGCATGTTAGTACGTATGTTTGGCTTTTGTTTGAATGAGTTAAACAATTATCTCTACCCTCTACATATTTTTGCCAGTTTAAACAACAGGTCAGTCAACAAATTACCTTATATTGAAAGTTTTAACCTTAAACTCTTGCTTAATCTTATTTTCCATAGAGTCAAATAGCCTAATGGGCTGAAGCAAATAAGTTTGGAAAGTTCCTTTAGTTTAATTCATCAATGACTCAATTCATCAAGGAATGTGCAAATCCCAGTGTCTTGGCCATGACCATTAGAAGTTCACCTCTAAGAAAAACCAAACCAAAGAACAACCTCTGCCAATTTGCTAACTATAAACCACTAGACAAATCCTTAGAAAAGTCCCTGGGAACTTGGAAAAAAATCAGAGAAATTTGTTATCTTCACAAAATAATAGACAACATGGTCATCAGTTTTCCAAATTCTTTCTGAGTCATTGAATGATGAGTTGTTTTAAGAGCATTTTTACTTGATAAGAGGAAGCTGACTCAGGGTTTCACAGACAAGTTGGTGCCAAGATGAGGCAGGGCAGTGCTTCCATTTATCTACCTTGATGCTCCAGTTCTTTGGAAAATTGACTTAATCTTCCTAAAAGGTTCACATTAGCAGAAGGGTCACGAGGTCATGTTTGTCCATCTAACACTTCATCCTGCTGCTGCAATGGCAAGGAGAGAATTTCTCAGAAGAAAGGGTGATGTCCATTTCATAACATTTCTTGTTAGCAATGAGATGAAACACCCAAGTGAAAATATTTTTTTTCTAACATTTCTTCCCTGCATGAGAATATGTGAGATTACATTTAATATTTAAGGATAAAATAATATTACAACAATTTTCTCCTCTTCGACTTCCAAATCACACTGGGTCACAAAATGTTAGAACTGGATAATTTTGGTTAGGTCAATCTTTGCCAATATCTTGATTTAAAGTACAGGGAAAGTGCTGAAACCAGTTTGGCTCACTGGATAGAATGTAGGCCTGCAGACTGAAGGGTCTTAGTTCAATTCCGGTCAGGGGCATGTACCTTGGTTGTGGCCACATCCCCAGTGGGGGTTGTTCAGGAGGCGGCTGACTGATGTTTCTCTCTCGTCGATGTTTCTGACTCTTTCCTTTTTCCTTCCTCTCTGTAAAAAAATCAATAAAATATTTTTTTAAAAGTACAGGGAAAGTAAACTATTAAGTTCATATATAATTACATTTAAATTTATCTTCATACCTAATTAATATAGCAAGTCATAAGAGGAGAAAGATGGATGTAGTGCAATAGTCATTTGATTGCTTTTAATTGCCAAAATGCTTCCTTTCTCAAATGTGGATGAAAGAAAGCCTCTTTTTCCCTTTTTCTGGGAGTGTGAGGTATCTGTCACTGGGGCTGGGCTGGAGTAATATTCTGAAATATTTAACTGTGGTTGCCATGACCCACAAAGCACAGGAACTAAACAACTGCAATCTAAAATACTTTGTACAATTTTGCCAATAGTATTATATCAGTATATATTGTTAAATACCTTTATACTGCTCATTCAGAGAGTGTAACAAATTTTTAAAATTTACCCACTGATTGATTCTTGGCCTTTACCCTTGAAATTAAGCTAACATGCACATTGACTTCCTATATTGGGGATCAGAGGCAGCTCTGTAACAAGCAGTTGATAGTCCCTTTCCAAAGAAAACAATTTGAAGTGCTGAACAAATAAATGATACCGAAGTCTTTCAACAGTAACAGGAATTGGAAATGACTGAGTAACTTTCAGGTTCTCTGAAGACAGAGGCAGAAAGATAAGGACTCAACTTTTTCTGTATCACACCTTTTCCCTCATTGTTCCAAAAGAAAGCCTGTTAGAACAGGAAGAAAAATTAGGACAAGATCAGAGATGATTAAAAGAATGGACTTGTAAGAACATAATAAAAGCACTGGTACAGTAAGAGCAGTGTGGCCATGTGTATTGAAGAATATAAATGGAAAAAAGACAAAAAACTATCATATGTAAGAATGGTGTGACCAAAACAAGGTGAGATTTATTAATAATAACAATGGTTACATTAGTATACCCTACTAAATGTTATACAGGCACTGTCACTTTTAATCTTCATGATAACCTGGAGAGGTAGGTATTACAATTGGCTCCATTTTGTACTTGAGGAAATAAACACATAGAAAGTTAAGGACATTTGTTCACACAGCTGGGAATTAGTGTACCTGGGATTCAAACCTAGGCTGTCTGAATACAGAGCCCACTCTTTTACTAGTAATCACAGCACTATATTGCTTTGAATTTCACTTTTTTGTTCTACCAACAAGCTATGTGATAACATCCATCTGCCTCAGTTTTCCTCAAAAAATAAAGTGTGATACATTATTTATATTTTTTATGAGCTTGGACAAGATGGAGCACTTTCCTGAAAGATAATGTCACATAGTGGTTAGAGTAGATCTGAAGTCAGGATGGCAGTGTCCAATTTCTAGGTCTGATCTGCCCTAGCTATCTGTGTGACTGTGGGCAAATTGTATAACCTCTCTGTGCCTCATCTTCCTCAATGGTAAAATGAGAGTGTCAATAATTCCTATACCATAAGTGTATTATGAGAAGTGAGTTGTTATTGGTAAAGTGGTTAAAACAGTGACTGGCACATAACTAGTACCAAAATATTTGGTTAAGAATATTTTAAAATCTGGATAAGGCAAAAAGTGTTTAAACCAGTGCAAATTGACAACTTGCTGCTTAATAATCAATATTGACTCCCTGTAGAGCCCATATTGGCCTTCTGCTAATTGTTTTAACCAGAAATTTGACCTAAAAAGCCAGCATCTTCTTAAAACAACTTCTGTAAAGGATCTCAAATATGGTCATCAGCATTCAGTTCTTTCCTCCTTTCAACATCACTTCCTTCTCTGTTGTCTCTCTTCTCAAGCTGGTTTCACTTGTGGAATGGTTTTTAGTACTTACAGGTCTTCATCATTCTTTGGCTAAAAAAAAAGTAAAGGAGATTCTTACTCCCAATCTATACAGCCAAGTCCCATCCAGAACTGACTTTCATTGACCTGAATTGTGTCACTTGATGAGCTTGGAACTAAATACTGTAGCTAAGAAATTGAATGTGCTGATTGGCCAGGCCCAAGTCACTCAGCTAAGGAGAGGTAGAGTCAGTCTCACCCAAGCCATATAAGTAGAGAGTGAGAGAAACATTATATCTTAAGGAAAATAAAGGTGTCATCATGAGAAGATGGGGTAACTGATCCTAGGGAGATCAGACAATAAATCTCTATCACAATGGACAATAATATTTTTGTGCTACAAAAAAAAAATTGCACTGAGAAATAGAAAACTTGTTTACATATTTTGAAAAATAATGATAAATGCTTATTCCAAGGTTAAGAAATTCTCATGTTTTTGTTCCTATGGAATTTGCCCCCTGCTGAAAGGAAAGATGCCTTTCATAAACTGAAATTTTTAAAGAAATTTTTCACTTTTTAATTTTGTTAACTATTTGCAAATCTTATTTGGAAACTCCATTAACCTTGTTCCATTTAGTTCTCTTATTAATGCAAATGAAAAATAAACTCAATAAAAGCATAGAAGACCAACAGACTTGTTAAAAGTGCAATAAGTTTTCTGTTTTGTTTTGTTTTAATTTTTCCATGATGACTCCTGGGAAAGAACCACTGGGAATTATGTTTCTTTCCAATCCTTCCTTCCCCAGAGTGAGATCATAGCTTATTCTGTTCTTATGCATTTTCTTTACATTAATACCCTTCTTTCCACTCAAACACATTAAATACATACACAAAAATCTTAGGATGAATAAGCAAAACCTTAATGTCAAAATTCATATAGGAGAAATGTTGCTATTTTATCTTCTTAAAATTCAAAGGAATAATCATTAAAAAGTCAGTTTTAGTTTTATGTCATGAAATCTTAGTATAGTTCTACAGAAGCACAAGATAAAAGTGGTATTTGCAAATTCCCTGTATTTCATAATGTGGTTAATGTTGTCATGCGGTCTTATCTGGGAATTTTTCTGTACTCTCCAATGGCAATTGTCACATTTTAAAATGCTTGTCTTCTACAGTTGTTTACCTCATCCTTTTGCTAAGTCACTGGAATGATATTTCTAAAAAGTTACTTTAGATAAAACTTGTCATTGACCTTATTTCAAAAAAGTATAGGCCATTTTATAAGCCATGGCAATTCTTCACAGCCCAAAACCGATATGACATATTGTCTTTGTGCAATGATGACCTCCGAGCCTGTGAAGTGTAATAATCTGCTCATAAGTCCTAAGCTCCCTACTGAGCCTCCCTGATGAGCATGAACTCCCAGGAGGTAGTCCTTGCTCTGACCTCCCCATCTTGTTCTCAAGTGAGCTGTAAGAATTGTTAAGTACAGAGGTGTTAGTCACCTGGCTCTGACGTGTGTGTGTGTGTGTGTGTGTGTGTGTGTGTGTGTGTTATCTCCCCTACCATACACATCTTTCCATAGGCAGAACATAACAAATCCTATCTAATAAAGAGGGAATATGAAAATTGACCATTACACTGTCACAAAGATGGCGACTCCCACAGAGGAGGCAGGGTTTCCGTAAAACAATATGGCTGTGCCCACAGTGGAGGCCAAGTTCCCATAATGAGCAATTAGCAGGGACCTGAGGCTGCATGGTGCTGGTCTGAGGAAGGGGACCTCAGGCCACACCCTCACCTCAAGTGCTCAGGGACCTGAGGCTGGACCCCCCGCCTGGTGGGGCCTGACAAGAGTGGGGCTGGCTGGGTCTGTATGTCTAGATCTCACCCAATGGGGTGGGGCCAGCTGGGTCTGGGTCTTGTGTGATTTTTGAGGCACTGTAGGTGGGCGGGGACTTGACTCTGGGTCCCATGGTGTGCCCCAGACTCTGACAGGAGGAAGATTTTCATACACATTTTACTAATTTTCTTTCATCTCTGACACTTCTATTATAGAGAAGGGCAAATAGCAATGTTAAAATATTTTCTCTAATTCCCTTTTAATGTGCATGAATTTTGTGCACCAGTCCACAAGTATGTTTATATTTTTCTATGAACAGAGAAAAAAAATTATCCATATTTGTCAACCTCATGCAATTCTGTAAGTGGTTTAATCAAGCCCAACCTCCAATTCCAAATCTTGCCCCCAGAAAGGTCCATTATCCATTATCTCTCTTTTTGTTGAGGGCAAAATGGCTCAACTACTTGCTCAGCCACAGTTTTCTCCCTTTGATGGCTCTGGAATCTCTGTTTCATAACCATCAGCAAATATTTCATCTAGAAAACCTCCCTTAACTTTCTTAGGGGATGAAAGGACCAGAGTAGGAATGATGTTTTGTGTAATTTATTGACATGTAATGCCCAGAAAGTAAGTGGTTAGAATAATTGTAAATGATGTGTTGGGAATCCTGTCTTACCTCTTCATATTTCTTTTGCAGAAACTGGGGTCTCCAGGTCAATAGCAAATTCTTTAGACAAACATAGGAATAATACTGATGTTTTGAAAATTATATTGCTATTTTCTCTAAATGCTCTAAGTAAGCATTCCTTTTTGAGGCAGAGAACTTATCTATGAAAAGTAATTCTAAAATATGTATTCATTTTTTTAAATGAAGCGACAAAGAAGTTTGCTTTTTTAACACCACACAATTAATAACCTCGGGGCTGCTATGAGAAAAGGAATGCCTTTGAGTGTGGCAATTGATATCAGTGACAAGCTGGAAGCAAAGGCAACCACAAAATGGAAGAGAATGAAGGCAGTGGGATCTGAAAAAGAAAGAGAAGTGAAGAGAAAGAAAGAGAAGAGATTAAAAGGAAAGAAAAAAGAAAAGGGGGAAAAAGGAAGCAATGAAAGGATGTAAATGTAGCCTACATAAAAGTATTCTTGGGAGTTTAAATAAGCAACTGTTTACAAAGGGAAGGAGGGCCTGACCCCTATGCACAGGAAACATGACATAGTTCTCAGACCTATGTATAGATATGACATTATTTTTCAATTTAGACTAAGTCTAGATATTTGTTTCTATGGTCCAAATCTAAATATATAAAGTCATTCCACTATCACATTACAATTCAAACACACACACACACACACACACACACACAAAAAAAATAGTCATACGTACTTATCTTCCTTCCTGAATAGGAAAGAATAACTTCCTGAATAACTCAATCCACAAACCATTATATGGGGTCTTAGTGAGCTAGTAATTCATGTGGGGTGGGTGGGAGGATGGGTTGTAGGGTCCTGGCAACTGTTAATAGCTGAAGTGGCTGAGGGAAGCATTTCCACAAAGGGTGGTAGTAACTAGGTATAGGATCAGGAGATTGGGTACATACAGTAAATAAGTAAATATATTGAGAATATATGAGAATAATGGGAATCAGCTTTCTCATTGTCATATAAAGGCCAAAAACTAGGATGAATCCTGTAGTGTTTGTTCGAATTTGGAGGTGTTGGCATAAACACTTAGAGTAAGAGAGAGAGAGAGAATGTTGATAGATTATAGATAAGGATAGATAGATGATTGATAGATAAATAGATGATAGTAGATTGATAGATAATGATGATGATGATGATGATGATGATAGATGATAGATAGATAGATAGATAGATAGATAGATAGATAGATAGATAGATAATAGATGATAGATAAATGATGGATGGATAGGTAGATAGATAGATAGATAGATAGATAGATAGATAGATAGATAGATAGATAGATAGATAGATATGGAGAATAAGATGCTGTTGTAGCCTGCCTCTAAAATGGCCTCAAATGATCTTGCCTCCAGGCATTAATATCTTTGTGAAGTCCCCTCCCATACTAAATGGAGTTCACCTGTGTAAGCAACAGGATATAGCGGAAATGACATAGACTTTTGTCGTTAGGTATAAAAGACATTCTGGCTTCCTCACTCCGGGGAATGCAAGCCACTATGTTCTGATGACACTCAAGCAGCCCTGTGACAGGAGCAAATGAGGCCTCCTTCCAAAACCAGTCCCAGTCTACCAGACATGGGAGTGAGCCATCTTAAAGGTAGATCCTCCAGCCCCAGTCGGCCTGAAGATCACAATCCTGGCCAACATTTTAACTGCAACCTCATGACAGGCTTTGAGCCAGAACCACCAAGCTAAACCACATTTCAATTCTGGACCAACTATGAAGTAACAAATGTCCATTGTTTTAAGATGCTAAGTTTTATGTGGCAATAGATAATTAATACGCTTGTGAACATGTGTGTGTATTCAGAGCACATGCTTATATCTGTTCCCTAGCTCTATCCATTGACAGGATCTGGGTATATTGACATGTCAAAACTAAAGGCATATCAAATGTCCAGATATTGGTTTTTAAATACAATTTTCCACTAAAAGTAACCAGGAATCCTTGGAAAAGTGACTGACTACAGCAGGAAAAATTAAGATCAGCCTGAATAGTCTATTCAATAGAATAAGGAAATTGTCAAGCAATTATGGAAGCTATCTTGAAAGGATTCACACTAGCAAATCTGGGCCAATCTGACCATCAGAATGGATAATGTCAGTAAAAGTTATAACCCATAGAATAAAACAGGAATTCATAAGTTCACACTGATATAAATAAATAA
>PVJN01042301.1:0-18002 GCA_004026805.1 Lasiurus borealis | reverse complement strand
TAATGAGTCTATCAATCAATTAATTCCTGTCCTTGGGCATATATAATGGTTTATCATGAACAAGAATTTGCTACATTCTCAGCACATCATGCATGAATGGCTTTCTATTCTTCTTGAGACAGAGTCCTTTAGATGAGGCAGTCCTGCCACCACCCCTGCATCCCAAGGAAACTACTCTCTTCCTGCAAAGTACCACTGAAATCTCAGTATAGATTTAACAGACAAGAATTCTAGATTCCCCAGGGGAAAATACCAAGAGACAAGAGGGAAAATAATAAGAAGATGAAAAACTGGACATCTTTTTACCAAGCTCACAGATGGCCAAGGACCAACTTATAGCAGCTCAGTTTTGTTTAACAATCCTCTCTCCCAAATTGAAAGAGAGTATCTTACCTCAATCCATCCTAATATGTAATAAGATCATTGAAAAAGTGAAACACTGGGTGAGGCGATTGCATTTGATATGCAACATTTCTGCAGGCCACAGTGCCAACAAATCTATTTTATCCACCAAATTATTACTTACCCTGTCATTATATCTTGCCCTCTGCCCCACTTGCAAAAACATATTTCAGATGTTGTTTGCTCCATAATATTCAACTGAGAAATAAGACATACATCATGACCCCAAAAATAACTCTCAGAGAATACAGTTGCCTGCATCAGAACCCATCACAGAGAAGAGAAAAAAAATTTCCATCTCCTGTCCCCTCATCATCAAACTGTGGTTTCAGCCCACACAGATCTGTCACTCTAAGAAGACTCCCCAGCCACAGCATCATCTTTGCCAAGGAAGAACAGGGAAAATTGCATCGTACAACTACACAAATTTAATTTTTCTGTTCTAGCCTGTAGCCTGTATTTTAGAAGAATTTTCCTCTTAGAACAATTATCTCAAAAGTACAAACTCATTAAGTAGTGGGGACCTGGCATGGAAAGGGAAACTCTTGGGCTAAGTCCACACCAGACCCTGAAATCATGTTGCAAAATAACAAAACAATAGATTTGAGAAACTTAAGAGTACAGAATTTGGCACTATTTTTAAAGGTCTGTTTTAACAGGCTCTCTACCTGAACTTGCCACCTGAGATATATTCTTTGAAAAGTAATTAAATATAGGATTTCTATCATGTCGTTCTGCCATCCCAGAATATCAGCACTAACACTGACTCTCACACACTCTGCAATCCAAATCTTACCCATCCTCTAAGGCCCAGTTCAAATGTTATATTTTAGGAAGCTTCTTTAAGTAGTCTGGCCCATACCTCATTTCTGTCCCAACCTTCCTAGCATGGATTTACAGTTCTGTTGTATGCTGTTCAGTCATGGTGAACAAAAGTAAAGCTCAAGAGGTTATATCCCTGTTATACAGTAGAAGTTCCACAAGTACTTGCCACTTAACTATAAAATGATGGAGTGCTAAAGAAGCTTAAGCAACCCTGGTTTCCACTGAATCCACAGAGATTCATGTACACAAGGCCACCAATTAAATCATTTCAGTGTTGAAAAGAAGGAACCAACAATTTATATGATCCTGAAAGCTGTTTGTTACTACCATATAAATGAAAAAAAAAATGGTTCAAAATGCTCAGTCCTAAACATTTGAGTCAGGAGATTCATGTGCTCACAGAAAGACTGAAGCTCAGGCAGCACATCCCATTGAGAATCTTAAATGAGATTTGTGTTGGAAAGAAGGCAAGCTATAGGTTGTAAAAATTGCCTTGCTCATGATACCTTCTTTTATTGTTCATATCCAAAAATTAAATATTTTGCAAATAATATAATAAAAAGGCCAGCATTTCCTCAGGTCAGGTTTTCTCCCAATAGACTAAAAGTGGGTGTTCTCTATGTTCTTGAGAACAAAAGTTATAGTGCCACAAATCCATCTGCAAGTCCTGCTGTGTCACTACCAGGACTGTAGATACAAGGATTCCACAGACACGGCAAGATGCCTGGACTGGGAAAGCCAAAACAGAGATGGATTCACAGGGTCAGGTATGGGCACACACAAGGGAGGTAACTGAAAGCAGGAGGTCACAATGGACATGAGGCCCAGATAAGCACTGGAGGTCAGAAGATGGCAGAGGAGGTCAGACAGGCCATGAGGATTCAGGAAGCCCATGGGTACCAGAGAGCAAAGTCAGGATCAGGATTGCACAAAGTGCAATGGATGGGGAGGCATTCAGAGTCCCAGTTATTCCACTTATTATGTCTGTGATCTTTGACAGGTAACATCACCGCTGCCTAAATTACTTTGTTTATGAAACAGAGACAATTAAATCTACCTCGCTACCTACTTCACAGTATAGTAACAGGGATCAGAGGAAATAAAATGTATCTTGTAAACTCCAACTCACTGTTCAAATGTGATATATTACTTTTATTAAACTATGTGTATGGACAAGGAGCATATATAGCACTAACTAGAAAGGTAAACTGAGTAGTGAGTCCATGACCTGCACCAGAGACACGGAAATGCAAAAAATAAAAATAAAAAATAGATCATAGCAACAGAGAGAAGAGTCACAAAGTAGCAAAAATAAAGAGGCTATGAAGTAAAAATCCTTTCCACTGCAAGGAGTATTTTATACAAGCTAAGGCAGAAAATAAAGAAAGGAAGACCTTCTCCTCTCTCTTAATGGAACAAAATTAAATAAATAGCATTCTTTTGAACACGGACTGTGGATCCACATGAGATTACAGGGAAGAGGGTGGAGAGCTATTAGGGAGTGGGCTTGCTTCTTGCTCTGTGTTTCCTGCCTCAGTGAGTAGCAAGCACTATTACCCACCCAGTGGTCGAAACCAGAAACCTTAGATTCATTATAGACTTTGCCCTGTCTATGGCCCTTCTTATCTAATTGATGACTAAGTCTTATCTCTTTTACTCCTTAACAGGTCTAAAATTGTACCTTCCCAATTCCTATTGCCATGGCACTCACTCCATCTCAACCTTCTAATCAGCCTCCATGCCATCTACCAAAGTAATAATCATTTTCAATCACTAATCAGATTATATAACTTCTCCATACGAATATCTGCAATGGCTCACCATTGCCTGCAGCCTAAAATGAAATATCCTTAACTTGACAAGGCCCTCCATAATCTGATCCCTAATACTTCTCCAATTCTATCTCTTACTATTTAATATACTCACCCCCACCCAACTGCCTTTTTAGTTATGCCAAACCATTTACAGTTTGTCTAATATTCCATAGTTTTTCAAGCCCCTATGACTTTTTAAAAAGTTTTTACTGTTTAGAACATACTTCTTCTCTGCCAAGTGCATATGGACTAAGCTTTTAAAACTAACTCAATCTGGCTCCTACCCCTTTCATTGTGCCTTTTCCTATACTCTATTTTGACTTTTATCACAGCACCTAAATACATTATTCTATTTTTATGTTTATTTATTTGTCTCACCTATTAGACTGGGCACTACTTAAAGTCAAGAACTATGCCTCAACCATTACCTTTAAAGCTCCAGTGCCTAGTATAAGACAGCAAGTATTCAACAAATGTTTGTTGAATGTATGAATAAAGTAATCACCAGAAGAATTATAAGACATGGACAATAAAATAAGCAAATGATAAATTGTATGTTGCCAACAATAGATACCAATGGATAAGATTAAAAACAATGCAGGTTCCCTAACTTGGAAAGAATCCTAGAGAGAGTGAGACTTCAACTGAACCACAAAGAACTGATTGATATTGAAAAGTTGGAAGTATGTATATGTGTCTGAATTTTAGGATGTGTGGGGATGGGAGGGTGGAAGAGTTGCAGAGAGATTTTTAGAAGAAGAATTAAACCTCAAGGAAAAAAATGAGCTTCCTAAAGATTCAAGGGGATAATGTCAGCCCCCATGCTGCATTAAATAAGCACATTTCTAGTTAATAAGGTGGCATGCTCTTTGCTTTCTAAAAAAGGAGGAATTAAATGATCTGGTTTGGAAAAGCTGCCTTAGAAGCACTTGGCACACAGATTGAATATGGAGCCACCATCCTGGCAGAAGATAAATCAAATGCAGTATGGCTCTGACAAAGCTCAGAACATGTAATGAAAACTGAGAGAGACAGAATCTGGATTCCAGCCATAACCAGTAAGTCAAGGTCTCTGAGGGGCAGCTGTAAGCAGAATGGTAAATCAAAGAGGAAGAAACAGTACGTTTTAAAGAGACTATCATCTCCAGAAACAACCCCTCTCCCCTACAAAAAAAAAACAAAAAACAAACAAACAAACAAAAAAACACAACAGTAGCACTGAGATGCAGTAAATAAAGAAAAAGAAGCACTTGAATATGCAAGTGAGACAAGAGCGGGCAGATGCATAGAGACTGACAAAGTTGTTTCTAGGGTTTAAAAACTAGGAAGACAAAAATTTATGGCTTTTTATGTACATAAATAATAAACTCACAGAAAGAGAACCTAAAAAGAAAACAACCCCATTTACCATTGCACAAAAAAAAAAAAAATTAAGATATATGAGAATAAACTTAACTAAGGAAGAAAAAGACCTGTACTCAGAAAACAATATTACATTTTTAAAAAGAGATAGAGGAAGACATAAACAAATGGAAGCATATACTGTGTTCATGGATGGGTACAATCAATATAATCAAAATGTCCATACTACCCAAAGCAATCTATAGATTCTATGCAAGTCCCATTAAAAGGCATTATTTCACAGACCTAGAACCACTAGTAGGGTCACCTAAGACCATCAGAAAACACAGATATTTACATTATGATTCATTAACAATAGCAAAATTACAGTTATGAAGTAGCAACAAAAATAATTTTATGGTTGGGGGTCACCACAACATGATGAACTGTATTAAAGGGTCATGGCATTAAAAAGGTTGAGAACCACTGCTCTATTCTTTTCTCTCTTTCTTAATTAAGATTGGATCTATTGAGAGCGGGAAGTAGGTGCATTTATATGAACAAGGCTACCTCACTATTGTCATTCTATGAGTTTCTTTACCTCACAGCAGGGTGTACCTATGGAAGTGTCATAGCCTGGTAATATTGGCTTAGTTATTTCTGATCTAAATCTCAGCTCAAATGTCACTTTCCTCAGAAAAGCCTCCAAGAATAGATCACTCATTAAATAAGTTTTAAACACCTGTGTGTCCTCTTTCTCACTCAGTTCTGTTGTTATTAATTGCCTAAGTATTGTGCAATAGATTTTCTGTGATAATGAAAATGTTCTATATCTGTGCTGTCCAGTCCAATGGCCACTATCAGAATGCAGCCAGCAGCATTTTAAATGTAGCTACTGTGACTGAAACAGGTTTTTTATTTTATTTTATTTTAATTAATTTACATTTCAATTGATATACATAGCTAGTGGCTATCATTGTGAACAGCAACAACCATTAGATTCTGTGTTTCATGAGGTTAAGGGTTACTTTGGTATTTTTGTAGCCCTGTATCTCCAGTGCCTGCACATAGTAAGCATTCAATAAATACTTAATTACTTGATCTGTTACACAGTCTATTGTTATTTATTTATTTAGTCCAGTGGTATTAACTCTCCTGAAAGCTATTTCACAAATGACTCCACAAGGTGATCACCTAGATTTTCAGGCTAAGGGGGGATGGTATAAGCAGAGCAAGTAAAGGGGAGGGAACAGGAAGCAAGAGAAGATGGCTACTGGGTTCACATTCTGGTTCAGATACTTACTAGTTATATAACCTTGGGAAAGTCATTTTATCTCACTGAGCCTCAGGTACCTCAACTGTACAATTTGGGTAATAATTATCTAACTATCTATCTATCTATCTATTATGGTTGTGATGGTGAAATGAGTTAATGCATGTAAAGTGGTATCTACAGTCAAACCTCGGTTTTGGAGGGTCTCCCATCTTGAAAAATTCAATTCTCTTCCAGGTTCTTCACAGAAAAAATGTCTCAGTTGTTGAATAAAAATTAGACTCTGGACCTAAAAACATTTTCATGCTGATACATCAGCATAACAAAAAGCATCTTTCTGGCCACAAACAAAGGAGAGAATGGGAATTAGTTACAACTAAACTTCTAATTGTTAACATTTCAAGAAATTGTACTATGAATATTTTTGTGTTTTGTTTTTTTTTTTCTGGAGAAATGGACAATTAGCACAATTTCAAAATATAAAGAGGCTGTAAAGAGTGCTAATGTTTTTAAGGGTGTGAAAGAAACAATGATCATAAGCAATTGACGAGATGGAAAAACTGTTGATTTGGCTAAATGAAAAACAGTTAGTCATTGACAGTATTTTGGAGGCAGTAATATGTGAAAAAGTGAAAATGCTATATTATGACCTCCTGAAAGAAAAGGAAACAAGTGCTGAAAGTGATTCATTTAAGGCAGTAGGGAGTAGTTTGATAAATTTGAGAAGCATTTGTTATAGACTAAACAGTTCATTAAACATGTGCTGTATATAAGAAAGGTGAAAATGGGATCATTTGGGGGTCTGAAATGAATTAATTCCACTTACATTATTTCTAATGGGGAAAAAATGATTCTGTTTTCTAACAAATCACTTTTCAAACAGCTTTCCAGAAGGAATTAAGTTTGCAAACCAAGGTTCAACTGTATTATCATTATTTTTTGGAAAAAGATTAGCCAGCCAGGGATAGCATAGCCCAAGTAACTGAATTGCACCTTTCCCTGATAAATTATTTTTTCCCTCTATTTTTCAACCAAATCCAAGTAAAGATCTTATATACCACCTTCCTACCTCTTCCTCTTTACATGGATAATGGTTTAGCCAATAGTTGCCACCAAATCCATGATTCACTAACATTTTATACAGTGACATTTTTTTTTTTTACCATATGACTAGTACAGGCTTCCTAAAGCTACACAATCACATCTCCATTGGCTACTGTGGTGATGCAGCCTGGTCTGAGTACTCTGATAATGGGTGTCTTTGTCTTTGGCCCTCCATGTCTTTATCAGCACAGCCACTGAAAGAGAAGGCATCATTTCAGGCCATAATGCTCAGTGTGACAAACAGCCTTCACAGTTTGGAACTGTCAATTAAGGTTAAGGATATAAGACTTACTGATCTGAACATCCTTTATACTGCTTCTTATAACCAAGGGCAGGGTTTCCATACAACACATTAGCATTGCAAGGACCATCCAGGCTTCCTATTTCACAGTCAAGTTGAAAAATATTTTAAAACTTGGGAAATAAAATGAAAGATGAGGTAAATTAATCCGACTTCTAAAAAAATATGAAATTTATGTATCTAAAACTTAGTCAATCTCGTATACAGAAATAAATACATTGCACATAAGTTATCAACTTCAGGGACAGGACAATAAACATCCAGGATCCAGATCTTAATGAAGTCCTGCCTTAATTAAGCAAGACATATTACAACTTCCAGTTTTACTTGCCAAGTGGTGTAAAGAGAGGACACAGAATGTCATATTATCTGAGGTTAAAAGGCTTTTAGATACTATTTAATTCAGCCTTCCTATTTAAAGATGAGGAACTGAAACTCAGAAGTGAACATGACTTTTCCGAAGGCACACAAACTGTGAGTAGAAATTTAAACACTGAATTTTCTTTTTACTATCTAAAGTCATTTGACCCAGAAACAGGGTTCACATGACAGGCTAGTGAAACTCCACGGAGTTGTGGTAGTTAAAGGGTCATTAGTGCCTTTAGTACCTATGATACACTCTAAAATCATTTGTTTTGCTGCAATGTACATTGTTTTCCATATCTTGCAAAATTTCAGTAAAATCTATACTGCTTAGGAGAACCTTCGGTAAGTGGATTCATTTTATTATTTTATTTTTTAAATTTATTTTTAATTTCATTTATTTTTACTTTTTCCCTATAGCCCTCCCCAGCACTCCCACCCCCAAATACATCACCTCACCCATCCCCCCCCCCCAATGCCCTGTATCCACTGGCTATGCCTACACACATGCATACAAGTCCTTCAGTTTAACTCCTACAGCGCCCCCCAACCTCCCCTCCCTTCTCACTGTAGCACAACAGTCTGTTCATTGCTTTTTTGCCTCTGCATCTGCTTCCCTCCCAATACCCAATTCTTCTCTTTAAAAACATCTTGCCCCTGTAGGCTAGAAATAAACCCACAAGATTGAAAGAAAAATGTTTGAGTTCTAAATTCAATGTCCAATACCTTTGAGTCCCAGTTTCAAGTAGCATGTACTACATGTATACATATCTTCTCATTCACACTCCTGGGTATACCCCAATTCCCCAGTGTCTTGTGTTAATTGGTTATGCTTATATGCATGCATACAAGTCCTTTGGTTGATTTCTTATATACCCCACCTCTCCCTAACCTTTCTGCTGTAATTTGAAAGTCTATTTGATGCTTTATTGCCTCTGTATCTATCTTTTTGTTCATCAGTTTATAATGTTCTTTATTATTCACAAACGAGTGAGATCATGTGGTGTTTTTCTTTCATTGACTGGCTTATTTCACTTAGCATAATGCTCTCCAGTTCTAACCAGGATGCTGCAAATGGTAAGAATTCCTTCTTTTTTAAGATATTTTATTGATTTTTTTCTTTTACAGAGAACAAGGGAGAGGGATAGAGAGTTAGAAACATCGATGAGAGAGCAACATCTATCAGCTGCCTACTGCACGCCCCACACTGGAGATGTGCCTTCAAACAAGGTACATGCCCCTGACCAGAATCAAACCTGGGACCTTTCAGTCTCCAGGCTGATGCTCTATCCACTGAGCCAAACCTGTCTCAGCAAGAATTCCTTCTTTTTGATGGCAGGATAGCATTCCATTGTGTAAATATACCATGGTTTTCTGATCCATTCATCTCCTGACAGGTACCTAGGCTGTTACTAGATTGTAGCTATTGTAAATTCAGCTACTACGAACATAGGGGTGCATAAATACTTTCTGATGGGTATTTCTAATTTCTTAAGATATAGTCCTAAGAAAGGGATTGAGGAGACTTCATACTGTTCTCCACAGTGGCTGCACCAGTCTGCATGCCCACCAGCAGTGCATGAGGGTTCCTATTTATCTGCATCCTCACCAACGCTTGTTGTTTGTTGATTTGCTGATGATTGCCATTCTGAGAGGTGTGAGATAGTATTGCATTTTTATTTTGATTTGCATCTCTTGGATAATTAGTGACTTTGAGGATGTTTTCATATGTCTCTTGGCCTTCCTTCTGTTGTCTTTCAAAAAGGTTCTATTTAGGTCAATTGCCCATTTCTTTTATTGGATCATCTACCTTCCTTTTATTAAGTTGTGTGTAGATGTTGGAGATTAAAACTTTATCAGTGATAACATCTGAAAATATGTTCTGCCATACAGTGGGGTTTCTTGTTGTTTTGTTGATGGTTTCTTTTGCTGTGCAAAAGCTTTTTATTTTGATATAGTACCATTTATTTATTTCCTTTAGCTTCTACTGCCCTTGGAGCAGTATCATTGAAGCAGTTCTTTCAGCATAAGTCTGAGATAGTGCTGCCTGTGAATTCCTCTGGTATTTTTATGGATTGCAGTCTTATGTTAAAATGCTGTATCCATTTGGAGTTTATTTTTGTGTATGGTGTAAGTTGGTGGTCTAGTTTCATTTTTTGCATGCATCTGTCCAATTTTCTCAACACCATTTATTGAAGAGACTGTCTTGACTCCATTGTATGTTCATGCCTCCTTGGTCAAATGTTAATTGAACATAGTTGCTTGGGTTGATATCTGGATTCTCAATTTCATTTACCATCACACCAAAAATATTAAGATAACTAGGCATAAACTTAACTAAGGAGGCAAAAGACCTATATGTAGAAAACTACAAGACACTGAAAAAAGAGATAGAAGAAGACCTAAACAGATGGAAGAGCATACCATGCTCATGGATTGGGAGAATCAACATCATTAAAATGTCCATACTACCCAAAACAATCTATAGATTCAATGCACTACCCATTAAAATACCAACTGCATATTTCACAGACCTAGAAAGAATTCTTCATAGATTCATCTGGAACAAAAAAGACCACGAATAGCTACAGCAATTCTGAGAAAGAAGAAAAAGGAGGTGGTATCTCAATACCAGATTTCAAGCAATATTACAAAGCAACTGTTCTCAAAACAGCTTGGTACTCATGCAAGAATGGGCATATAGACCAATGGAATAGAGAACCCAGACATCCACCCAAACCACCATGCTCAATTAATATTTGACAAAGGGGCCTGAACATTCAATGGAGCCAAGATAGCCTCTTCAATAAATGGTGTTGGGAAAATTGGACAGATACATGCAAAAAAAATGAAACTGGACCACCAACTTACACCAAATACAAAAATAAACTCAAAATGGATACAGGATTTGAACATTAGAAGGGAAACCATAAAAATACTAAAGGAATCCACAGGCAGCACAATCTTAGATATATGCTGAAAGAACTTCTTCACTGATACTGCTCCAAAGGCAATTGAAGCTAAAGAAAAAATAAACAAATGGGACTACATCAAAATAAAAAGCTTTTGCACAGCAAAAGAAACCATCAACCAAACAACAAGACCCCTGTATGGGAGAACATATTTGCAAATGTTATAACTGATAAAGGTTTAATCTCCAAAATCTACAGCCAACTTATACAACTCAGTAAAAGGAAGATGAATGATCCAATAAAAAAAAATGGGCAATGGACCTAAATAGAACCTTTTCGAAAGATGACAGAAGGAAGGCCAAGAGACACATGAAAACATGTTCAAAGTCACTAATCATCCGAGAGATGCAAATCAAAATGACAATGCAATACCATCTTACACCTGTCAGAATGGCAATCATCAACAAATCAACAAACGACAAGTGTTGGCGAGGATGCGGAGAAAAAGGAACCCTTGTGCACTGTTGGTGGGAATGCAGACTAGTGGAGCCATTGTGGAGAATAGTATGGAATTTCCTCAAAAAACTAAAAATGGATCTCCCATGTGACCCTGTAATCCTATTCTTATGAATTTATCCTAAGAAATCACAAACACCAATCAGAAAGGATTTATGCACCCCTGTGTTCATAGCAGCACAATTTACAATAGCTACAATTTGGAAACAGCCTAGGTGCCCATCAGCAGATGAGTGGATCAGAAAACAGTGGTACATCTACACAATGGAATTCTATGCTGCCATTAAAAAGAAGGAATTCTTACCATTTGCAGCAACCTGGTTGGAACTGGAGAACCTTATGCTTAGTGAAATAAGCCTGTCAGTGAAGGAGAAGCATCACATGATCTCACTCATTTATAGATAATAAAGAACATTATAAACTGATGAACAAAAGGATAGATACAGAGGCAGTAAAGCATCAGACTGTGAAATTACAGCAGGAAGATTAAAGTTAGGTGAGGTAGATAAGAGATCAATCAAAGGACTTGTATGCATGCATATAAGCATAACCAATGAACATAGACACTGGGGGGTTGGGGTATGCCTGGGAGGGAGGGAGGGCATTGGGGAGATATGTATAAAAAAATAATTAAAAAAAGAATAATAAAAAAAGTAAGTCCAGGGTAGAAGGGACATTTTATATATATATATTCAACACATTAACAAGGGCCAAATAAATACAATGAAAATATAATTTATCATCCAAATCAGGATACTTGAGAGTAAGACAAGGCAATAGGCATAAATTGGAAATGTCCTGGGTAAACCAGGCCCCCTGGTCATCTTAATAGTTATCTTCTCCTTACATGTTCAGAAACAAAGCCAGCTTTAAAAGGCAGGCAGTAGCCTAATCCATTTACTTTTACTACATTTCTAATAAAATTATTTCTGCCCAGGTTAACTTACCTTATAAAATATAAATGCTACTTGAGAGGGTATGTATGTATGAGGGTTCGAGGGGAGGGATTTGTGATTTATGAAGTGATTTATATCACTTATTAATGGTTTTAGCTTGAGTTAGTTTTCCAGATTAACTAGTGTACTCACCTGAGGCCTGCTAGAAAGGTTATAGAATAGGTATGCTTTGATAGATAAAGGAGGAAAACAGTGTAGATGAGGAATATGAGGCTCAAAGAGCTTAAAGTATTTTCCCAAGTTTACACAGTACATAAGTGGAGAGGCTGTTCTCCAACCCAGACCTTCTTTCTCCTATTCTGGTGTTCATATCTATCCATTACACTCCAAGTCCTAGATGAGTCCTATGTGAGTGTCAGAGATTCTGGGTAGCCAATGAATAGATTAAAAGCCCAGAGCATTTGACATGTATGGTAGCAGAATCATGACCCTGCCCCCAGCAAAAATATCCACATCCTAATCCCTAGAATCTGAGAACGTGTTAGGCCACATGGCAAAAAGGAGCTAAAGCTGCCAGTGGAATTAATGTTGCTAATCCAGTGACTTTAAAATAGAGAGATTATCCTGGATCAGATGGATATGTCCAGTATAATAAAAAGAGAAAAGGGAGGCAGGAGAGTATGTCAGAGTGATGCCACATGAGAAATATTTGACTGGTCACTGCTGGATTTGAAGATGGAAGATGGGGCCACAGCCAAGAAATGTGCCTCTTGAATCTGGACAAGGAATGGAAAGATTCTCCCCCTAGAACCTCCAAGAAGGAATTTAGCTTTGCTGACACCTTGATTTTTAGCCAACTGAGACTCACTTTAGATTTATGGACTGCTGACCTCCAGAATTGTAAGATAATAAAGTTGTATTTTGGTAATTTGTTACAGCAGCAATAGAAAACTAATACAATATTGTAGGAAGAGTGATAGGCTAAGACAGTAAAGAAATAAGGGGTAAGAAGGTAATGTATCTGCTAAGGCAAACTGCCTACTTTGCTGTTCTGCTCAACAGAAAAAAATAGTAGACAGTTTAGCTATAGTTGGGTTTTAATATGCTCTTCTCTCTTTTTATTTAAGTAACCTTAGAGAAGTTTTATAATATTCAAAATCTACCTTAATAAGTTACTCATTTATTAATTCTGCAATAGCTCATCTGAGTCCTAGGACAGGTGCAAACCCCCCTCTTTCTGGTACATCTTTCTGCAAAGAATCAGCATTTTAAAACTAGAATTTCAAATAGGGTAAATAAGAGAAGGGAAATTGAAATAAAATGTTTCCCTTCCACACAATTTTCATCTGAACAAAACATCTCTTCCTGCATGACTCAATGATGATTTTGCCAGTTACTTGCACAAGCATGAAATTCTATTTACTCTGCATTTATTTTTCTATTAATTCCATCAGGAAAGAAGAGTGTTAACCAATTATGGAGGAAGCTGACTCTAAAAGTGCTTTTCCCAATTGACAATCAGATTTTCAGAGCCAGGGCTTCAACTGTGAATATACTGCACTATCTCAGAGAGGGACCCTGAGCTGGGTTCTCACACAAAACTTTGACATCATCAGAATTTTAATAACTTTACAATCTTCACTACCTTGAGCACTATAGCAAGAAAAATGTCTTATCAGTCTATAAAGCAGGGGTGGAGAACCTTCTATTCTACCAAAAGCCATTTAGATATTTATAACTAGAGGCCAAGTGCATGAAAATTCATGCAGTGGAGGGGGGGGGGTCCCTCAGCCCGTCCTGCCCCCTATCACAGTCTGGGAGCCCTCAGGGGTGGGAGACAACCCAGCAATCTGGTAAAGGACACTTCTGCTGCTGCCACTAACGGTAGCACAAGCCTCGGTCAGCCCTGGTTACCTGACTCTCAGGTGGCCCTGGGTAGCTGGAGGGTGAGGGGACTGGGGTACTCCGGAGGTAGGCATGCAGAGCAGCAGGGCCTGCCTGGGGGTGGGCCTGGCCTTCATGTGAGCCTGCCACCCCAGCAGGGCTGAGGGGACTCGGCACTGCCATCTTGTGGCTGTGGGCACTGCCATCTTTGAGGGCATGACAGTTAATTAGCATACCCCCTCCTTATTGACTGTGGGCACCACCAACTATGCTATGGCGTGAAGATCAATTAGAATATTCCCTCTTTATTAGATAGGATATCATCCTGGGCAATATAAAATTATAAACTTAAAAATTAGCCTGCTATATTTGGTCAAACATTTGATTAACTCAGTCCTAATGCCTTGGCAGAGCCAGACCAAAAGATTTCTTGGGTTTCATAAGCACTGCAGGCTGGACGTTTCCCACCCCAGCTGTAAACTGAGAGTCTAAAAAGAGATTTATTTTCAAGTGAAAGTTAAACAACTGAATGACTCATGGAAGTTAAGATCATCAAACACAGACTCTCGCCAAAAAGAATTCAGTTTCTGCCAAGATCTCAGTAGTTAATATCTACAGTAGTGGAGAACAACTAGCCAATTCATGAAGTAGGGTTCAGTTGATACTTGCATTGGAAAGGGAAATTGCCTTTTAACTTATGTAACAATATTTACCTTTATTTCAAGAAAAACTAGCCTTATACAGTGTTCACCCTTAGATAGGCACTTCTGTAGTGGATTGTGATAGTATCTGCCCAGCATAATATTCATTCCCCCTTTCTTCTTATAACCAAACTACCCTTTCCATGGGAAACTCATTCCTTGAGGTTTAAGTGAGACCATAATCTCATAATCCCCACCCTCCAGACCATCTATCTGGTCACTGTGATTAGTTCAGATAAGTGCCTGAAGCAACATAAAACTACAGAGTCTCCCCCAAGAGTTTATACATAAACTATAAGTGTAAACATTTTTTTTCTTTTTCAAGGACTGAAAGATATAAGAAGCATATAAACCTAGAGCTGTTGTGGCAATATTTCCAACTATATGGAGAAAGTTTAGCCACAAATTTAACTATATAGAGGAAAGCCGAATCAAGAGATGTAAAAAGCGATACCACTAATCTTTCCTGTTTATTCTCAAATTTGAGTCGTTTAAATTCCCATTGTTTAAATTTCTAAATCCAGGTATGTCTTAAATAATACAATCCCTGGGCATTTTAGTTGAACCAATAAATTCTTTTTTGGTTAAACTAGCTTAGGTTTGTATAACATGTAACTAAAATAATCCTAATATAGCTTCTCAGAGCCTGTTTTATTCTCTCCACCACAGTAGTAGTTGTCAACCATTCCTGAATTTTACATTTAGCTGGGGAGCTTTAATCCCAATGCCTAGGTCTAGGCCATAAGTTAGACCAAATTTAACTCTCCAGGGATAGGACTCTGACATCAGCATTTTTAAAGTTTCCCAAGTAGTTCCAATGTGTAGCCAAAGTTGAAAATCATGGTCCTAGAGAGCAAATGCTACTAGATCAGCAGTCAACAACCCGTGACCCATGGATCACTGGTCATCAGTGAGGTCCAAAAGGTTGGTGACCACTGCACTAGATGACCTCTAGTGTTAGATCAGCATTTCCCCAGTTTAACTGGGCATCAGAATTCCTTGAGGTGACTTTTCAAAATATAGGCTCACAAGTTCCAGGCATAGAGATTCTAACTCAATAGACCTGAGGTAAGGCCCAAGAATCCAACTGCCTTTTGAATATCTGAAGGCAATTCTAATGCTCAACCCAAGTTTGAGAACAAACAGGAAAGATTAGTGCTATCAAAAATGGCTTGCAGGTGCCCTATGAATACCAGTAAAAATCCACTGTGGTTTGAGAAAAGCATATTAAAATTTCTACACATACAATTTATTTTAATTTCTATTTTATATGTTTTATGATGCTCAAAATACATTAAATCAGTTTTATATGTAATACTTTGTAAATAAATACATACTTATTGGAATACATGCAATTTTGACAGGGGTGCATAACCAAGTATGTTTAGAAAGAAAATGGATTAGAGTCCTATAGACCTCATAATTATACTTTGGCCTTAAGCATGGTTACCTGAGACTGCAAGCATCTAGTACCTATGTCAAGACATGAACATGCTTTTTCCTATAAAACACACCTCCATATAAATATAGTGATATCTATTAAATGGTATTCTTTATTCTTTTAAATTTATCTTTGTTGTTCAAAGTATTACAAATGTCCTCTATGGTTGTTTTTGCTGTTGTTTTTTTTTTCTCCCATTGACTCTTCCACCCTGCACTTACTCCTCCTAAGCCTTCACCACACTATTGCCTGTGTCCATGGGCTATGAATATAAGCATATAAATTCCCCAATTAATCTCTCTTACCCCACCTCTGCCACCCCCACCTTCCCTCTGAATTTGTCAGTCTGTTCCATGGTTCTATGTCCCTGAATTTATTATGTTCATCAGTTTATTTTGTTCATTAGATTCCACATACGAGTGAGATCATGTAATATTTATCTTTCTCTTACTGGCTTATTTCACTTAGCATAATACTCTCTAAAAAACCACGAAATACAATAATAGGTTAGTTTAAAAAAATATGAATCCATGTGGTACTCTTTGATGTTTTTCTTTTTTATTATTAATTTTTTACACATATCTCCCCATTGCTCCCCCTCCCTCCCAGGTATACCCCAACCCCCCAGTGTCTATGTTCATTGGTTATGCTTATATGCATGCATACAAGTCCTTTGATTGATCTCTTATTTATCCCACCTAATCTTAATCTTCCTGCTGTAATTTCACAGTCTGATGCTTTACTGCTCCTGTATCTATCTCTCCTGGTTCCCTTTGTATCCTCTTGGGAAATTTTTGAATTGTCTTCTCTTCCTTTAGGAAACTTTATAAATTTCTTTCTAAAATCCTAACTATGACCTGATCACAGCCATTCACAAACTTCTTGCCCTCGTAGAAAAGAATCAAAGTCCACTGGGGATTTTATTTTTCCCAATTTTTCTTATTTTCCTTGTAGCATGATGTGAAATATTACTCTCCAATTACATTTAACCCTATAACAGTCTTAATAAGCAATTAAAAGAGAAATTATTTCTAAAAATTTGAATTTTCTATAATCCTTAGTTTCTCCAACAGAAATTTCAAAATTACTATTCTTTAAAGGGATTAATTCTTTTTTCCTACTAAAAAGTCTAAATATTGCCATTTCTTAGATACAATGTTTTCCTCATTGTCTTTCAGAGTGCCCTAATAAAAAGTAAATGTTCTTGAGAGAAATAAGACATTGTTAACTTAGTGAAGACAGAGTCTGGTAAGTGCTCTAGTACAGGCAAAACTAATGTGCTATCTACACTAATAAAGAGAAATATGCAAATTGGACATACTTTCACAACGCCCATCAGCCAATCAAGAACAAGTATGCAAATTAACCCAACAAAGATGGCAGATTGATTTGCATGCACAGGCATGGAGTGGCCAGGAGGGGGGAAGTGGGGGGTGAGGCAGAAGGAGCTACAGGAGCAGTGGTCCTGCCAGGAGGGAAGACTTGCAGGCTCCCAGGTGGCTGGGAGTAAGGACTTGCAGGATCCCATGTAACTGGGAGCAAAGCCAAGGGAAGGAAGGCCTATTCTTTCACTAATCTTTGTCAACGGGCCTCCAGTGGGAAAATAATGGAGTTTGAAACTACAAACCACTTTTCAAAATGCAAGATAGCTAGAAGCTGGGGCTCCAAAGCAGGAGACTCAGAGTATATCAATTTTGACAGGAGAGTCAGTATAGGGAACAATCTAGGAGTATACAACAGTAGGTCTCAAATCTGTCTTTACTTAAGTTTTACCAAGTGCCAGGTATCTGTTAAACTTAAATATTCCTGAGCCCCATCCAAAGAGATTCGAACTCAGTGGTTCTGGAACAGAACCTAGGAAATTGCATTATTTAAAATAAATAAATAAAACTCCTCCAGATGAATCAGGGACAAATCAGATATGAAGCCATTGCCTAGTAAAAGTAGGCATTCAGGATACAGAATGAAGGTTCTGTGTACAAATGGCTATGAAGTGAGAGCAAGTTCCTCACAGACCCCAAAGAAAATTATTTACTTGCAATTTCACTGAGCTCAGACCAGACCAGAATTTGACTCAGTGCAAGTACGTATTTTTTATTTATTCTTACATGCTAAAAAGTTTCCTAATTCCACCAATTGAAATCCAATAAATATTTATTCACCATATATTAATTATAAGGCCCTGGGATGGATGCTATGATGAATATGAAGACAAATAAGTGAGTACCT
>PVJN01042300.1:0-17883 GCA_004026805.1 Lasiurus borealis | reverse complement strand
ATAAAAAATAAATAATCCACTTAAAAATTGCCAGAGGACCTGAACAGATACTTCCAAGAAGACATATAATAACCAACAGATAAATGAGAAGATGCTCAACTTCACTAGCTATATGCACATCAAATCACAATGAAATACCACCTGCCATTCTTAAAATGGCTATTATCAACAAGACAAGTAATAAGAATTAGAGAGCTTGTGGAGAAAAAGAAGCTCTCATACACTGCTGGTGAGAATGTAAATTGGTACAGCCACTATGGAAAACAGTATGGAGGGTCCTCAAAAAATTAAGAATAGAATTACCATAGGGCCTAGCAATCTCCTATGTAGCTCAGGGTAATGTAGGGACATGGTTTTTGGCCTGAGTTTGGAATTGTAAAGTTCCTGGGCAGGGCTTTCAGAAAACTCTTAAAAGAAAGTGAGTTTAGTTTTTGGCCTTGACCCTATCCTTCTCTGGTATGTGGTGGCCATGTAAAGGTGGAATCACTATCATTTTCCAGGAAATGGCTGAAAGCATGAAAGTGACATACTGAGGATATCAGGGCACTGAGGGTGGGAGGAGCCTGTGTCCCTAGATCCTTTGTACTAGCTCCAGATTCCCTACCTCCAGGCTTTTTTCTATGAGGAAAACAAACATCTAATTTATTTAAACCGCTGTTTTTAGAGGTTTCAATTACAACCAACTAGAATCTCTAATATGATATGCTATTTAAACAAAATAGCATGTTACCCTTGCGATGGTATTTCAAGTAATTTTTCTGTGAGAATAATTCTGAAAGCATGTTGAGTCATTTCTCCTTTGAGATCTGCAAGTATTTTGAAAGAATGCTATTTTTCTTCTTTATGAAAATGAAAAATAGATCCATATGTCATATTCCTCAGAGTTTTATTTTCATAAAATAGAATTCATAGCTCAATATTCATAAAGCAGCTCATACTTCACTAGCAATATGCAAATCAAACCACAATGAGATACCACCTCTTTACTTTTGTTTTTCTTATTGAGGATTCTCCAGAGAAATAAAACCAAAAAAGGATATCCACATATATACACATCTACTAGTATATATGATTTATTATAAGCAATTGATTCATGCAGTTATGGAGGCCAGTAAGGCCAGGCTTCACAGTGTGGACTGGCTGGCCGCAGAGACCCAGGAGAGCCCCTGTGCAGTTCTTGTCCAAAGGTTGGCAGCCTGGAGAATTCCCTCTTGCTATTTATGGAACAGTCAGATCTGTGCAGATGGTCCCATTCAGCATGCCCACACATTTCTAATGTAGTCTTGATTGCCTAAATTTTTGGGTTAGTATACATAAATTTATTGATTTACACATAAACAATTTACTAAATATTTCTAAAATTCTCTAATTTGACATATAAAATTAACCATCACATGGATTATTTATTTGATTATTTTTTAGAGCCAACTGACTTTGGGGTAAATGGGATGCCAAATCCTGGAGTTATTTAATTTTTTTCTCTCTAGGAATATAAACAAGATATAAAACATAGCTCCCTCTTAATAGTAATCATATTACTTCAGGTTTTAAGAAAAAGTTAACAGATATATGGAAATGCTGGTAAAACCTGCATTTATTGAAATCCTCAGCTTTCTTAAAATTTGCCCAAATGGCAAATTCCAGAGTGGCTGTGGTTTGCCATGAATTTGTTGCTAACCAAGGGTAAGGCACCCACTGTGAGATATGGCAGGGAGCTCTGAGAGTTAATTCTATGCCATAAGCCTGACATTCTAATTTTGGAATTCAGGGACATCACACATCCTTTTCCCCTTCACAGTAATAATTTAAAATGTCATGTAGTTTTCTGCAACTGAATTCTTAAGTATCCTAAGGATTATCATTAGTGTACACCTAAAATAAAGTTTGTCTGATCTACCCATAGAAACAGAATTGTGTGTTCTTCAAGGCATTTGGGACATCTTACAAAAAAATGTATATATATATATAATAAAACATTGTAGTAGGAGATTTAAGAGTAAGGGATAGTAAAGTCAGAGGTACAATTAGCACACAAAATATTTTTATGTTTGCTAGAGATGGGCCACAAAGTTGGCTCTAACATTTCTTTCTAGTGGTCAAAAGAACATGAGAAATTGAATCATTTACAGGATCCAGAATGCTCCATACATAAAAAGAAAATTAAATAGTCCAGAGAAGTATAATTATTCTTAATTTTGAGTCTCCTACAGATATGAAATGTCACGGGTAATATCCTTCATAATATTTCTACTGAAATATGTACATTTATAACTTTCACATCATTGTTTATGATAGGGTATCATAAAATACTAATTCTGAAAAAAATTCTACAATGGAGCAAAATAATCCAGTCTCAGTATGTCACTCTCAAGCTTAATCTAAGGGCAAAACTTGAACTCTATAGCAGTGGTTTTGAACCATGTGCCAGATGGCTGTGCTGGTTGGGAGAGCAGGGCTAAATCTGAGGGATCCAGGATCTTCTTACCATCTTATCCTCTTAATGTATGCTTGGATTTAATTTGCTAATATTTTTGTTAAGGATTTTTGTATCTATGCTTATATGGGATACTAGAGTCCTGGTGCATGAAAATTCATGAACTGGAGTGGGGGGGAGGTCCCTCAGCTTAGCCTGCTCCCTCTCACAGTCCGGGAGCAGGAGGCGACCCGGCGATCAGGGGAATGTGGTGCCCATCAAACCTCTGCTGCTGCCACTGCTGGCAGCACAAGCCTTGGCCAGCCCTGGGTATCTGATCCTTAGGCAACTCTGGGCAGCTGGGAAACTACCATTCAAGATTTGCCTGAGCCTCAGGCTGGCCCTGGGTGGCTAGGCAACCAACATCTGAGGCTTTCCTGAGGGAAGACCTGGGTGGCTGGGCAGCTGCCATCCAAATCTTGCTGGTGCCTTGGGCCGGCCCTGGGTAGCTAGGGGGCTGAGGGAACTGGGGATTCAGAGGCATGGAGTGGCTGGTCCCTCCTGGAGAGGGCGTCCCTCAGCCCAGCCTGCCCCACACTTGCCACCCCAGTGGGGCTGAGGAGTCTGAGTGCTGCCATCTTGTGGCTGTGGGCACTGCCATCTTTGATGACATGGCAGTCAATTAGCATATTCCCTCCTTATTGGCTGTGGGTGTCACCATATTTGAGGATAGGACAGTCAATTAGCATATTTCCTCTTGATTGGCTGTGGTCCACCATATTTGCAATGGCATGAGAGTCAATTAGCATATTCCCTCTTTATCAGATAGTATTGATCCAAATTTCTTTGCTTGTAATTATCTTTTTCTGAATGATGCTGGCCTTATAAAATGAGCTGGGAGATGTTCTCCCCTCTTGAATTTTCAGGCTGATGCTTGAGAACCACTGCTATAGGTCAAGTGTTCAGAGTTCTTCAAAAGAAGTGCAAGAAAAAGGAAGGACAGAGAGAGACTATAGATTAAAAGATGTATATCAATGGGCAACACTCAGCCATAGTGTCTAAGGATATGTGCTTGAAAAAAAGCCATAAAGAACCATAAGAAAATTATTAGTTTAGCTATGTAGTTACTTTAATGTAGGTTGTGACTTTCCTTAAGTCTGAGCACTTGGAAGAGTTTCTGGAGGGCAGGCAAGCTTCTATTTCTTGACCTGGTGGTGATTATAAAGGTGTTTGTCTGGTAGTGCTTTCGCTAAGCTGTATATTGGTTTTGTGTGGTTTTCTGTAATTTTGTGTCATTTTACAATGAAAAGTTATGAAAAATTACTGTTGAATGACATGATTTAAACCTCTTGGGCCTTTGCCTGAGCTGTGAAGATATAACTTCATGTTCATTCTGGAATTTTACTTTACTTTAATGTTGACCTTAGAAAAGTTATTTGTCATGGTTATAGAAAATGACTGCATACATTATAGAGCTCCAAGCCCTGCTTAAATCATGTTAGGGGAGGGAGAGGGCTGGCTTATTTTGACAATAATTGCCTCTACACCAGTGGTTCTCAACCTTCCTAATCCCTTGACCCTTTAATATAGTTCCTCATGTTGTGGTGACTCACAACTATAAAATTATTTTTGTTGCTACTTCATCACTGTAATTTTGCTACTGTTAATGAATTGTAACATAAACATCTGTGTTTTCCGATGGTCTTAGGAGACCCTGTTAGACGTTCTCCAACTGTGGGTTGCGACCCACAGGTTGAGAACTGCTGCTGTAGAATCAGAAAACATAGATATTTACATTATGATTCATTAGTAATAGCAAAATTACAGTTATGAAGTAGCAACGAAAATAATTTTATGGTTGGGGTCACCACAACATGAGGAACTGTATTAAAGGGTTGCAGCATTAGGAAGGTTGAGAACCACTGCTCTGCACTCTCATTTTCTCTTTACCACTGCCCGAGACATACACCCTCTAGCCCACCATCACGGAAGAGGAGAAAGGTATAAGGTGGGAACCTCGGAGGCAGTGATATCTTAGGAGTATGAGTGTTTATAATCTCTACCATCCTGTCCTGCTTAAGATGGATCATCAACCAGCCTGCTGAGAGCTCTCATGGGATTCACGGTTTGATTTCTTTCAGCCCCAATGAAGGAAGGCTTGTGGGAGACTTTAGCGATGCTTCCTGGCAAGGTCCAACCCATCCCTGCCTGAGGGAGTTGATGTGGAGAGTTTGGCAGACAGGGCAACCTGGCAGGAGATGAGAAAGCCTATGGACTGGCTCTCCCCCTGACTGAGGGCAATGGGCCACACCTCTGAGGCTCCAGGTCAGGGAGGCGTGTATGCGTGAGTCTTGGGGTTTGTCTGCAGACAAAGGTAATTATGAGGGAGCTCAAAACCACTCACTTGGTTTTGGAATATTTACATCCTTTATTTCTCTTTTTCTTATTCTTTGAAATGAATATTTATTCCTTTTATAAAATATTTAACATCTTTCTTTACTATTTAATTTTTATATTAATTGATTTCTACTGTATTTTACAGAATTATCAGTCTATGATTGATTAGAAATTAAAAACAGGCCAACAAATAAATCACTGACAGAAGATGTGTTTGCCATAGATAACTTAAGAAGCACAGAAACTCTCCAGGTCCCTCAATAAACCTTTCAGAGAAAGACAATTTCACATCATATCAGTGAGCTTATATGTGGAATCTAATGAACAAAATAAACTGACAAACAAAATAGATCCAGAGACATGGAAGCATGGAACAGACTGAGGAACCCCAAGGGGAAAGTGGGGGCGGGAAGGGGGGTGGAGATTAACTAAAGAATTTATATGCACTTATGCATAACTCATAGGCACAGACAATAGTGCAGGGAAGGCCTGGGGGTTAGGGTGGGTGTAAGGTGGAGAGGATAAAGGGGGGAAAGAGGGATGTCTGTAATACTTTCAACAATAAAGACAGATATTTTTTTAAAAAGATAAAGAAATTAGGGCTCTGAAGAGTTTTATAATTTGCTGAAATTGGGTATCTGAATAATAAAAAGGTCATATGCCAAAAAAAAAAGCACTCAAAGTGACTACATTAAAGTCAAGAAATTCTGTTTATTAAAAGTCACTGTAAAGAATGAAGAAAACAAGCCACAGAATGGGAGAAAATATTTGCAACACATCAAAACAATGAAGGACTAATATCTAAAAAGACAAAAACCATTCATTCAAATTAATTTGAAAACTGGACAAAAAAACTTGCATAGTCAGTCACATTAAGAGAGAACCCAATGGCTAATAAGCATACAAAAAGGGATCAGTTCTTTTGGGAAATGAAAAATTAAAACCCGAGTGAAAAAAAACAGATGGTTACCTGATCGACAAAAAATGAAGTCTCCCAGTTCTGAATGTTGGTTGAGGGTCCAGAAGGTCTCATATATTGATCACGAGAGCATGAAATTAGTGAAATCCCTTCAGAAAACTCTCTGACAGTATGAATCTACCAAAGCTTAATATATGCGTGCACCACAAGCCAGCAACTTCACTCCCTGACCTGCCACAGACACTCTTACAACTCTTTCTACGCTTCCCTTAAAACCCAGCTCTCACACCACCGCCACTGAGGTCAGGCCTACCCCTTGCTGCCCCAGGCTGGATGATGTACATCGGTGTGTTCACATCCCCAAGGATAACTCTCCATCATTGCACACAATGAGTGTCTGCCAAATGGATGGATGAATAGCCAATGAATAAAGGTCTATTTTGCACTGGGTAGGCACAAGAGATAAAGGTATGAAACAGATTTATTTTATGAGGTTGGGAGATTTAGCCATGTTTTGTCCTTGCTCTATTGGCACAAACAGTGATGAGTTAGTTGCAAGTCTGAAAAGTGAAAGCTTTGTCACTCTCCATACATACAGTTACCGCCTTCCTATCCACCAGAAGCAGGGCCCTCCTGGGTGCTACATACCTTTACCGGTAAAAGCACAGCAGCTCAGCCCCTCGAAGGCCTCTCCTGGTGGTTCCTCACTGTAGGAAAAAAGCCTCAGAATTTGCTTACACTCTATCTGTGGGGAAATGGTTGTATTTGCCAATCCTATGAAACAAAATGTTAAGTGTTATGCTTAATTACAAGAGTGGGAATTAATTTTCTGTAGTCTCCCCTGTGTTTCTTGGGGTGTTGCAAATGGTTGCTTTTTGTAGCTCATGCCTGTGACTGACTCACTGTTGAGAATAAACATCACTCAGGAAAAGAGTGAAGATTAATTGTCTGCTGTAAATCCTGTTGGCTCACAGTGTGAAAGCTTGCTTTGCACATATGTTAATACAAATGAGTGGCTTAAAAACACTTATTCCATTACGCCACTGTTCCATTCCAACGTCCTCTGTGGTGGGGTTTTGTCTGTTGTATATTTTCTTAATTTAATAAATCTTTATTGTTCAGATTGCTACAATTGTTCCTCTCTTTTCCCCCCATAGCTCCTCTCTACCTGATTCCCACCCCACTCTCTGCCCTTACCTTCCCTCCACTGTCCTCATCTATTGGTGTATGATTTTTGTCCATTCTTTACCTGCACCCCCGACACCACATTCCCCCTGAGAATTGTCAGCCCACTCCCTTTCTATGCCCCTGATTCTATTATATTCACCAGTTTATTATGTTCATCAGATTTTTTATTCACTTGATTTTTAGATTCACTTGTTGATAGGTATGTATTTGTTGTTCATAATTTTTATCTTTACCTTTTTCTTCTTCTTCCTCTCCTTAAAGAATATCTTTCAGCATTTCATATAATACAGTTTGGTGGTGATGAACTCCTTTAGCTTTTTCTTATCTGTGAAGCTCTTTATCTGCCCTTAAATTCTGAATGATAACTTTACTGGGTAGAGTAATCTTGGTTGTAGGTTCTTGCTATTCATCCCTTTGAATATTTTTTGCCACTCCCGTCTGGCCTGCATAGTTTCTGTTGACAAATCAGCTGACAATTATATGGGTGCTCCCTTGTAAGTAATTTAACTGTTTTTCTCTTGCTGCTTTTAATATTCTGTCTTTGTCTTTTGCTCTTGGTATTTTAATTATGATGTGTCTTGGTGTGGTCCTCTTTGGATTCCTTTTGTTTGGGGTTCTATGCACTTCCTGGACTTGTAAGTCTATTTCTTTCCCCAGGTGAAGGAAGTTTTCTGTCATTATTTTTTCAAATAGGTTTTCAGTATCTTGCTCTCTCTCTTCTTCTGGCACTCCCATAATTCGGATGTTGGTGTGCTTGAAGTTGTCCCAGAGGTTCCTTACACTATCTTCAAATTTTTGACTTCTTTTTTCTTTTCTGGTTGAGTGTTTTTTGCTTCTTTGTATTTTAAATCTTTGGCTTGATTCTTGCGTTCCTCTAGTCTGCTGTTAAGTCTCTGTATAATATTTTATATTTCAGTCAGTGTATGTTCAATTTGTAGTTGGTCCTTTTTCATATCCTTGAGGGTCTTGCTAAATTTATTGACCTTTTCTAGAAAATTCTTGAAAAACCTTATAATCATGGTTTTGAACTCTATATCCAGTCGTTTGCTTTCCTCCATTTCTTTCATGTGTGATCTGTTCCTTTGTCTCTGCATTTTCCCTGCTTCCCTGAGTTGGTAGAGTTGCTTTGTGTGCTAGGTGCCCTATAGGGCCCAGTGGCTCAGTCTCCCCAGTTACCTGAGGTGGACTCTCTTGGTGCACCCCTTTTTGGACTGTGTGTACAGCCTTATTGTAATTAAGTCTTGATTGTTGTTGGTATCACTGGGAGTTCAGTTTCTCCCTAAATAAGTCTGGGTTCCTAGAGTCTTGCCTGGAACTGGAGTTCAGTGCAGTCGGGAGCTTTTTTCTCTCTCCCACTTGAGAAAGCCAGCTTTATACTCAGCTGCCAGTTCTCTCTGAACTCGTATCTCCCTACCTCTGCCTTCGGCAGCTCCTCTGAGTCTCAGTGTGCTTTTCTCTTTTCTTCTAGTTGTAGAATTTCCACTCAGCCATCTCTCTTGTGGTTCTGGAAGATGTCCGTTTTGTCTCTTAGTTGTAGTTTTGAAATTGTGCGAGGCAGTAGTTTAGGTGTTTACCTATGCCACCATCTTGGTTTCTCCTCCTCCTCTGTGTATTACTCAACTCTCTAAAATACCAATTCTCACCTGCCGGCAAGAAACACAGTCCACCTCAAATATGCCATATCATAAGTGGAGAAGGGCAACCTCCCATCTGAGTTAGAAAAAAACCAACTACATTAGGAGGGGAGAAATTTATATGTAAGCATTTATAGATAATACACTTGTATATTGTATCTTGCAATTGTACCAATCAAAATGTGTTAATGATCTGTGATGTGCAGAGACTGTCCTGAGGTGTGGGGGCCTGGAAGGAAATAAAGTTCAGTCTCCAACCTCCAGACCTAGCAGTCTAGAGAGCGTTAGTACTGAACTACCACAGAGCAAGGTGAGTTCTAGCTTTTAATCGATCTGTTAAAATGCTATCTTTTGTTTAGGTTCATCTGAGCATTAGCCTCTTCTTTTAGATTTTGAGAAGGAAAAGCATCTACTTAGATGTCTGTCCTTTGGTTCAGCTAACAATAAATAATTCCTGATATGTTTCCCCTGCATTGCCTTCATCTAAAGTAGAGCAGATGCACAAACCTGGCACTGACGTGGGTGGCAGCACTTTATCCGTGGGTATATCCACATGCTATTATGTGACCACAAAGGATAATGTTTATGTGCAAAACAGTGAAGAGAACTGGGAGTCCTCAGGGCCAATCCATGGGAGAGGAGGAGAGGAGGAAAAGAGCACCAAAGGAGGGAGGAGTCAGAAGCTAGGAAGCCACTGGGATGAAATGGTCAGGGAACTGACCTCATTGGTGGAAGGGCCAAAAGAATGATTTCTGAGAGTCAATTTGAAGTAGCTTTCATGGCTCCTCCCTGGCAATCTTCTCCACTCTCAGTAAAGTCTGCTGCTCATACACAAGGCTTGTATGAATGAGGAGTGAGCTAAGTGAGGGGCAGAATAATGGCCCCCAGGACCTGTGATTATGTTAGATGCCTCTGCAGATGTGATTAAGCTAAGGGTCCCGAGGTGGGGAGATGAGCCTGAATTATCTGATGGGGCTTTCTTGAGATGGAAGAGGGAGGCCGATGAGGAGAGGGGATGTAACTGCAGAAGAAAGGCACAAGGTTTGTGACATTGCTGCTTTGAACACGGAAGAAGGGGACTGGCCTTAAGATCTTGGGAGAGCAAGGAAACAGATTCTCCCTTGCAGCCTCTCGGAGGGGAAGTAACCCTTGTCAACACTTACATTTTATCCCTGGGAGAATTATGTAAGATTCTGACCTCCAGAACTGTAAGATAATAAATTTATATTTTTAAGCAATTAAATTCATAGTAATTTATTAAACCAGCAATAGAACATTAATCCAGTATATCAGGGAGAGGAGTTGAGTGCAAAGACAGGAAAATGTGGGGATGATTTAGGACAGTCATTAGACAGGAGTGCTGCTATGGAGAGTATAATAGCATTGAGTCAGAAAGGTCAGTTAATGAGTTTAGGCATGACCTTTGGGCCATTGCAGAGCCACTGATGGATTCCAAAATGAAGACGCAATGGGCAGAATTTCAGAAGCGAAGACCAGGAGAGTGCTGAGGGACATCTCAGAGCACACTCTGCAAGGATGGCCCAGGCTGCCTCTGACCTGCACGGAGTTGGGGCAAGTGCATAGGCCCCAGACTACCATCCTCACTGCGCTGGGGCACTTTGCCCGCATATTCTGGGATTCGACTTCAGATTTCATTTGAACAAGGGATTTATATCTAAAACAATAAAATGAAAACATGGACAGAGCATGACTCGCTGTACAGAGAGGTTAAGTATCTCATTCAGGTTACCTGGACGGAAACAAATTCTATATCCCAACATTGTTATTAAAGTTGAGTTTACCCATCTTTCTCAGGAACTTTGATTCTCACTGGTCCCTTGCTCTACAGCCATGTGAAGAAGTTAGGAGTCTTGCCCCGTTTCCTCATGTGAGAACGCCCTACCAGGACCCCATGGAGGAATTCAGACATCCCAGAATGGATCCTGTGGTTTTGTCCGGAAATCTCTGGTTTGGCCCCATTTAAGGTTAAAGGGAGACCAGAACCTGTCTCATGCCAACCCAGGGCATAGGAGAGGAACTAGGACAGGGACTTCAGGTGTCATGCAGGCTTAATCCCCTAAGGTTTCTGGAAACTGTTGTTTGTTTTTATGAGTTGGTTGGTTATGGATCGCCTAGAGCACTATCAACACATTTCTGTGGAACTCTGATCAATTAGTGGGTAGGACCTGGGAGCCGGTGTTTCTCGAAGCTCCCCAGATGTTTCTCATGTGCAGCCAGGGTGTAATGATTTTCAAATTTCAGTTGGAATAAGAATTACCTGTGAGGGCTCCCACAGGTCAGCAGGTGTGGGTGAACCTGGGAGTATGCTGGTTTACTGAAGCTCTCACCTGTCTGATGCAGCTGCAGTCCACTGAAGGGGCAAGAGGAAGGGAGAAGACATTGTCAGTAGCTGTACCTGTCCAGGACATTGTTTGAAGAAGCAGAAACACTGTGCAGGGACTCTTGGCTAGGATCCCTGACAGAAAGGCTACAGTCATACATAAGCACCGATTTGTCTGTACCATGATAGTAACATGAAGGAGAGAAGAAAATGTGAGTATATGTTCATGTATATTTATATACAACACACCCTTCTTTCTCACCACATGATAAAAGTGAGTCAGGCCTTGATGAATTCCTCCTTTCCCACAGTTACCATGACCTGCCATGATGTAATAACACCAGACATTTCAATGATAAATGGCAAAGGCGAGTTAAATGAAAATCCACCCATGAACTCACACTTCACACCACTTACATCCAGTTGTTTTAGATTCTTCCAGCTTCTGCTCATCCAGTTATTATTCACTAAGCTTAAATTTTGTAACAAAGTGTAAGGAGCCTCTGGAACAACTTCAAGCGCACCAACATCCGAAATATGGGGGTGCCAGAAGAAGAGAGAGAGCAAGATACTGAAAACTTATTTGAAGAAATAATGACTGAAAACTTCCCTCACCTGGTGAAAGAAATATACTTACAAGTCCAGGAAGCACACAAAATCCCAAACAAAAGGAATCCAAAGAGGACTACATCAAGAGACATCATAATTAAAATACCAAGAGCAAAGGACAGAGAGAGAATATTAAAAGCAGCAAGAGAAAAACAGTTAAATTACCTACAAGGGAGTATCCACACAATTGTCAGCTGATTTGTCAACAGAAACTATGCAGGCCAGAAGGGAGTGGCAAGAAATATTCAAAGGGATGAATAGCAAGAATTTACAACCAAGATTACTCTACCCAATAAAGTTATCATTCAGAATTTAAGGGCGGATAAAGAGCTTCAGAGATAAGAAAAAGCTAAAGCAGTTCATCACCATCAAACTGTATTATATTCTTTGAGAAGAGGAAGAAGAAGAAAAAGGTAAAGATAAAAATTATGAACAACGAATAGATAACTATCAAGTGAATCTAAAAATCAAGTGAATAAAAATCTGATGAACAGAATAACCTGGTGACTATAATAGAATCAGGGGCATAGGAAGGGAGTAGACTGACAATCCTTGGTGGGAAAGGGATGTGGGGGGGGGGGGGGATGCGGGAAGAGACTGGACAAAAATCATACACCTATGGATGAGGACAGTGTTGGGGGAGGTAAGGGCAGAGGGTAGAGTGGGAACCGGGTGGAGGGGAGCTATGGGGGGAAAAAAGAGGAAATATTGTAATCTGAACAATAAAGATTTAATTAAAAAAAATTTTGTAACAAAGATGTTTTGAGTTTACTGATGTAAAGTTCATTGGAAGTGTGTGCATTAGTCACAGTCAGGGTCAAGGCTGCTGTCAGCCAGGTCCATTCTGCTCAGTTTTCTATGGTTTCATTTTGGAGTATTTATAGAGTCCATCTTACTCATCAAGGACAAACAAACATTGTCTTACGTAAGGCAGGAAGACACAACTCTCCCCAGTGCTCACACTTACTCTTCCCAGCATCTTTCGTGGTTAGATACAAGACGGCATAGAATGAATGAGTCAGGCTGCTCATCTGCTGAGACCAGTGGGCCTCTCCTTCCTCTCCACCCCCCCCCCCCCGCCATGCATGTGCGTTTGGATGGTCCAGGTGGGGACTGGAGGCAGTGACACAGGGTGCTCATCCCCAGGTCAGTTCTGCTCCTGAGAGCTCTGGGGATGGCGAGCAGACTGCCATCGGGCTGGGGGTCCTCTAGGACCAAGCTCAGTGCTGCCCAAGTTTGATGAGGGGTTGGGACTACACTGTCCTTTGAATCTCCCACAGAAGGACTCAGCGTCTTGGAACAGAGGTGGCCTTGATTAACGGTAGGGTTGCAGTCTCCAAGATGGGTTGACACAGCCAGGCACCTGTAGCTTTTCCCAGCCCTCTAACCCTGCATATGACTCACAGTGAGTGGTCCCAACCCAGTCCTGTGGTCACTGCGCCTGCAGGGACATCAGGTCACACCCTTCCCCTTCTCCAGCATAAAAAATGACTGCTGGGATATCTTGAATTAATAAGATGGCTAGGAACCCTGAAAGTGTATAGCAATGACAATTGTTCGTCTGAATGCACTTGATCAGCTGTTTAGGTGCTCTCCCTGACAGCCGACATGGACAGTACAGGCAAACCTGACATGTTCCCTCTGGGATCTTACTAGATGCAGGCTGTCTGCAATTTCTGGGAACAATGTAAGAACAATAGGAAAAGAGGGATTTGAAGCCATTTCCATACATACTTGCCCAAGGCTCACCTACACTCCAAATTCCTCTGTCGTGCTTCAGGTCAATTCTCCGGGTTGGCTTGGGTCTTATATAAATAAGGAGGGTAACCCCTTCTCAATGCCCCCAAGTATCACTGCACTGCTGATGCTGAGACAGACTCTAAAATGCCTTCATTTTTTGAGGAAGCAAATCGGTTCCATTTTGTTCCGAATGGATTCTTCTCCATAATTCCATCCTGAGGAGGAAAGGTGTCATCACTGGGACTTGCTGACTTCTCAGTCATTGAGGGCAGAGACCCTGCTTGTGCCTCACTGGATCTCCAAAGTGCTTTGCTCTTCCTGTGCCTTTGAAGGTGTTAATTGAATCAAATAATTAACCAGCTAATGTCAAGCTATACACTACTTGGTTCTATCCAAATGTAATTGTGCTTTGAGGATTTCACAGCCTATGTTTAAAGGCTTCTGTGAGACATTACTAAAGTTGACAATGGTAGTTTATGGAATCTGACTAAAATCTATTAATGGCAGAAACCACATATTTGCAAACTCCTAACAAAATGGAAGTACTTTAGGAGGGTCCATGGCTCTGTGAAGCTCTGGCTGACTCCCTGGCTCAAACATATCCTGGTATTTTGACTTGTGTTTTCCTACCTGATGAGGCCCATTGCTTGGTGTTGACAAAGTGCAATGCAGTACATACAGATGCTGAATCAGAGTGTTGCATTCCTGAAACTTATGCAATGCTATAAACCAGTGTCACCTCAATAAAAGGGGGAAAAAAGTTTATTTGGCCAGTCATGGGAGGCCATGTACACACATGCACACACAGATGGAGAATTGGGACTATTTAGTGGCCCTCCAGAAAGACATATTTTTTTTCAAAAATGTTTACCTTTAGCACAACAATGTATTCTGCTTCTACTAAAGTGATGGCAGGAATGCACATATTCATGGCCCCTTAGAGGAGATCTACATTTACATCTGAGAGAGCTTTCCTCAATTCTAAGAAAGGTTGGAATCGCCATGCAGGCAGGGTACTCCTCAAGCACATCCACTCCCTGGAGCCTTTGAGGAAGAACCCCCTAGCAGAGCTGGCAGCTTTCCCACCTCACACTGAGCTGAGAAAAGAGTTCACAACAGGATGTTTCCTTTCCCATGCAGTGCACCTGAATAATTCCCATTCTCTTCTACTCCAGTTTTTTGTTATATATATATATTTTATTGATTTTCAGAGAGGAAGGGAGAGGGAGAGAGATAGAAACATCAATGATGAGAGAAAATCATTGATTGCCTCCTGCATGCCCCCTATTGGGGATTGAACCTGGGACCCTTCAGTCCACAGGCTGACACTTCATTCACTGACCCAAACCAACTAGGGCTCTACTCCAGTTTTTAAAATGCCAGCCACATCCACTCTATTGATTACCTGACTCACTAATGAACTATGATGTTCAGTTGGAAAAATACTGATGCAGAAAGATCAAGAGTGTCCCCAAACTAAAGACTCCAACTGGCAGCCACAAAGACTGCTTGGGAAAGTTGTGGCCCAGAACATCCATCCTCAGAACACACTGGTCAGCAGTGGCTGCTAGTCTGGGCACAAAGCTGTCTATGTGCACTGGATAGCAGTACCCGTGCTCACAGAGTCGGGGAAGTGGGGGGAAGGGAGGAATGGAGAGGGCAGGCTGTGCATCCTTTCTCCTTCTGCACAGCATGTTCAGGAACAAGCCACCACTCCTTGCTCTTAGCAGAGGCCCACAGAGCACTGTCACCCCTGAAGGACTCCCCTCCTTTGAGATCAAACTCAAATGGCATGCTCATGAAAGCTTCCTTTAACTAGTACAGTTGAAAGTCCTCTTTCCCTCTTCTCAACACTTTCCCGTAACCCACACCTCACTATACATAACACTTTCTAAACTATGGATTTGTTATGATTAGGTCTTATCTCCTTTACCAACTCTACGTAGTTTGAGGTCTATGACAATATCTTACTCATTTTGTGTCCCTGATTGCCTCGCACATAGTAGATGTTGGGCTGATATTTGGTACAAACCCAAGGATGCCAGGGAAATGCTTTTCTTATATCTGAATGTTGAAAATGGTTTATATTTAAGAAAGTGCAACAAAATTCTGCTGAAGACTCACCCATTCATTCATTCATCCATTCTTCCATCCATCCATCCATTCCTCCACCCACCTATCATTCATTCATCCCTCTGTCCATCCATTCAACACTTTCTGAGAGTCTACTGTGTTCCTGACCTAATGATTGTGGCTAAGATGGGGAAGATAGACCATGCCTCTGAATCCCAGAGTCTGGTGGTGCAGAAGACAGGGTTGAAAGCAATGACAATAGAGTATGAGAAGTGCTGTGCGGTGGGGCAGTTAACCCAATTTCCTGAACTCATCCTAATCCAGTGCTCTCTCATCAATGGTCTATCTGCTTCTCTCCAACTTCGTAAACTCTGCCCCACCAGCAAAGGTTTTGTTAAACTTTAGATCCCATAGTTTGTATTATGAAAACCATATCTGTGCAGGAATGTAAAATTGTTACAATACTTAATGTTTTTAAAAAGTGTTTACATATATCTAAAGGGAAGGTAATAAAATGGGAATTACAACACAGCATGAAAAGCAAACTGTTTAAGTCAAATGACCTCACTTTACTGCTAAAATTCTTCAAGGCTTCCCTTTGCCCTAAAAATAAACCTGAGCTGGTTCTTACCATCACTAAAGGTTTCTGCATGATCTGGTCCCTATGGGCTTACCCGCTCCAACACTCCTTTCCCACTGTGCCCTAAGCCAAGGTGGCCCCCGACTGTCCCTTTGCTTGGCACACTCTCCCTCTATCCCTTGGTGGTGGTGGTGACTAGAGGGTGTGGGGTGCACGGCTTAAAAATCATCAGGAAGGTCTTCTCTGACTACGCGGCACCAAGGCAGTTGTCCACTATTATTTCCTCTCACAGGAGCCTGATCTTTTCCTTCACAGACCTATCATAGCATGTAATCATTTCATTTGATTACTTGTTTCTCTTGCTAGATTATGAGGTCCACAAAATGTTCTGTTGTTCAGCAGCCTGTCCCCAGAGACCCGCGTGGTTTCCGGTTCCTTGGAGATGCATTGTAAATATATTTTGAACAAATGCATGTTACTGCGGTTCACAGAAAGAGCACCTCCTCACAGAAGGGAGGCTCTCTTTCGGGAACAGCAAGGGAAAGGACTCTGCAGAACCAGAAGTGGTGCAACAGCGCCACCAAATGGTCCGTCTCATTACCCAAGGCACCTGTTTCCAGAAATCTTGGCATTTAGAATATTGTTCCTGGTATTTTTAGTAGAATCATAATTCCCTAAACTTGTTTCTTTCTTTATTTAAAAAATTAAAAAATGCCCTCACACCTCTCCCCCTCCACAGAGAAGGACATTTGAAGGCCTGTGGAGGCCAGCTAGCTAAGAGAACTTTGAGAGTTGCTAGGTAACTTTTCCTTTATATATATATTATTGATTTTTTACAGAGAGGAAGGGAGAGAGATAGAGTCAGAAACATCGATGAGAGAGAAACATCGATCAGCCGCCTCCTGCACAACCCCCAATGGGAATGTGCCTGCAACCAAGGTACATGCCCTTGACCGGAATCGAACCGGGGACCTTTCAGTCCGCAGGCCGATGCTCTATTCACTGAGCTAAACCGGTTTTGGCTCCTTTTTTTTTTTTAGTAATCATTTGTAAACCTTACATCTTCAAACCTGTACGCTTTGAAAAGGTCTGCTTGCTTCTACTTTGTTCTTTTAAAAAGCTTTGGTTTACCATATTTAATATGGTTCACCTTCTAATTTGTTAAATGACATGTTATTAAAATCCCCCAAGGAGTCAGCAGGAGTCTGCTGCCGCAGAGAGACAAAACTGCATTCTGGAGGCGTCAGTGATCAAGGTTTTCAAAGCCCATTAGGGTGTTACTGCTTGGCCGCTGTGGCCAGAGTGAGCGCTGGCCTGGGTGATGCTGGAAAAGCCTGCCTTGTTTCTTCATTTCCTGCCCTTCGAGCCTTGTTCTCTGCTGCTGCTGCTGCTGCTGCTGGTCGATGCGGGAAGAGTGAACCTGATCACACCTGATTGCTTTCTCTCATTACTCATCCCTACAAGACAGGAAACCAGAACGTTCCGTGCTCAAATAGAATGACGCTAACAAGCTCCGCTGAGGTCTGTCCATCTCAGATATGACATGAATGTAAACAGCAGAACATGCCATCCGAGGTAATGAGCTTGGGCCAAGCCTAGGGCTCAGGAGGGTGGCGAATAGGGTAATTCAGAGAGGCTGCACAACGCAGGACTGCCTCCTGGTGGTCGGCCCATGGAAGTGTTAAGTGAAGGTTGCAAAAAAGCTGCTCAGGTTGCTAGTGGCGCAAGAGCCTCCAGGAGGAAGGCCAGGCCGGGGTAAAACTGCTCTGCATGGTGAGAAAAACAGATGCCACCACCCTCTCAACATTACCAAACGGTTTTAGGCTCCATCTTGTCCTTTATGTAGATGGGAGGCAATGTCTTCAACAATTTAGGTGTACAATTAAAAACTTTAGAGCTCGGTACTCTTGTTGGGGTATTTTTATCGAGTGCAGTTTTTATTGTTGCTTAATTTTGGTCCAGTTTGTGTCTATGCACAGGCCTCCTTGG
>PVJN01042299.1:0-18317 GCA_004026805.1 Lasiurus borealis | reverse complement strand
TTATCTGATTCCATTTACATGACTTTCTGGAAAAGTAAAAACTGTAGTGAGAACAGGGTAGTGGCTACAAGGGGTCAGAATGGGGATGAGTGTGACTACAAAGGGACAATGAGAGAGGTTTTGGGGATGATGAAACTGTTATGTATCCTGATTGTGGTGGTGGTTTCATGAATCTATACATGCATCAAAACTCACAAAACTACACTAAAAACATTTAATTTTACTATATGTTAATTTTTTTTAAAAATTTCTCCTAAAGAATATGATGGGTTTTGATACTTAGATGCCTTCTTCTAACCACAATGAAGTATTTAAAACCATATTTTAAAAATGACACCAGGAAATGAAGCTTTGACCACTTATGGAGATAAAAGAAAGTAGATATTCTGGAACTACCTGAAGGGTTATAGCTTCTTTCCTTCAATTCCTCTTTCACTTTCCACAGAACAAGGTGACCTTAATGTCCCAATCTAGGGTTACCGAATTTCACCCCAGAATTGGTTGTGCCTTCTTGGAATGAAGAGAGAAAATGTTTTCAGAACTGATGTGAATCAGAGTAGATTTTCCCACGTCCTTGGAGGTGTGTACAATCATTCCATTGTATCAATATGATGTTCTTGTTTAGGTGGGAAAGGTCCCTCTAGGAGAGTGTGAGGCTAGCTTTGCAAGGCTCCAGTCAAGAGAAGAAACGGCAAAATGCATGAAAGTGACTTGATTCTAAAAGAGATCAATATCATCTGAATAATACCACCAGATTCATGTATGTATGGAATAATCAGTATTTCTGTTTTTTTTTTTTATTCACCTGAAATGCCCGTCTGTTTATCTATGATGATGATGGGGCCCAGAATATGTATGGGAAGGTAATGGTGACTTCTATCAAGAAACCTACCAATAAACATCCCACTCAGGGTATTCCACATGCCTCCCTCTTTTAGGGGAACTGCAGGCTGTGGTTTACATATACATGAAAGAGCCCTTCACAAGAAAATATTGCTCACTTGCTTGTGCAATAATAATAATAAACCACAGGATGATCACATCATGAAAGAAGCTTGGCTTCTCAAAGAATGAAATGCATGCCAACGGTGAAAACCATAAAGTGTCGTGTGCTCGACAAAGAGCTGCACAAACAGTGTCCTAATCACAAATATGATATTTCTTTGTCTTTTTTATTGATTTCTTTGGGAGACAGAGGGGTCGGGGGGAGAGAGAGACAGAGAGAGAGAGAGAGAGAGGGAGAGAGAGAGAGAGAGAGAGAGAGAGAGAGAGAGAGAGAGAGAGAGACATTGATGTGCTAGCAAAACATCAATTGTTTGCTTCTTGCATGCCTCCTACTGGAGATTGAACCCGGGAATGGACCCCAACTTGGAAATCCAACAGGCAACCTCTTCATGCAACCAACCAACTGAGTCAAGGCTCAAGGCTATACTTCTTTCTCTTTGTCCCCATTACCCACCTTTCTCAGCAATGTAACTCCAGCTGGACAATTGGAGCATCTCTGAACTTATTCAGAGGTAGCTTTGTATACCAAACATTCTCAGGAAGTGTTCATTCTTCTTCCCCTAAATGTAAATTGTGAAAATGAGGAGGTTATTCAGCCCTCAGTGTCTGTAGAGTGGTAGAGGGAAGAGTAGCAGAGGTAACATATGGCTGCAAAAGAAGGAGCTCAAATCATTTAGAAAGTAGAACTTTTAACTTTTTAATAACATCTACCTTTTTAATGTGTATGCTCTCTCTCCTTTATGATGTATGGAAAGACTGCTTTCCCCCATTTAACAGAAACTAGAATCAAGGAATATGTGCATTAAAAATTTGCCTAGGGTCTCATGGAAGGTGGGGTTTAAGTGAAAAAGCAAGGTGTAAACCTGAGTCTCCTGATTTCAGACCCCACTCAGGAGACCATATTAGAAAGTGCCAAATAGCTTTATCAAACAAATCCCAATGCTAGGAGCAATCACTCTCTGCAGCAATCAGCTGAATTCCCACTCTTATCCCCAGGCTTCAGGTGATGATATACTAACAGCTGAGGAAGTGCCTGATTTCTTTTAACACTTACCTCAAGCATCACACCTACTAGAAGACTTTGTTGAATCATCCCTGCCCACAATGAACTGATTGCTTCCTTGGTTGAGTTCCACCATATCTTCAAATCAGTGCTATCTTTGTGCCTGTGATTCCTTCACAATCTCAGGGCCTGGGTCCTGCTGTTCTTGGATTTCCAGATCCTAATACAGTGACTGTCTTATTGTACAGTTCGTACTCTATGCCTGTGTGCTGAGTGGCATGAACTTTATTCCTTTAGAGGTACAAATCAAGTGCAAGCTTGGAATAGGAAAATCTTGGGAAAGTCATTTACTCTCTCAAAATCTCCATTTCCTCATCTTTAAAATGAGGATAATAAGAGAACCATAACCTTGAAGGGTTATCATATGTAAAGAGCTTGGAAGGTGCCTTTCTCACAGAAAGCTCTCAATAGATGGTAGCCAGCTTCCAAGATGGCCCCCAATGACTCTCTCCTCTTGGTATTTATACCCTTGTGTAGTCCCCTATCACACTGGATAGAGATGACTATGTGACCAAAGGATGTGCGAGAAATCACAGAAAGTGACTTCTGGGACTAGGTCATAAAAATTATTGAAGTTTCTGGCTTGCTCTCTCTTGAATCAATTGCTTTGGGGGAGCTAGACACCATGTCATGCAGACACACAAGTAGCTCTATGGAGGTGTCCATGTGGTAAGGAACAATGCTTCCTACCAACAGCCAACATCAGGTCATCATCCATGTGAGAATGCCATCTGGGAAACTGAGTCAAGCCCTCAGATGGCTGCAACCTCATCAGAGATCTTAAGCTAGAAACAGCCAGTTAAGCCATTCTTAGATCCCTGATCTACAGAAATCGTGTGAGATAAATGCTTATGGTTGTTTTAAGCTGCTAAGTTTGGGTGTAATTAATTACAGAGTGATAAATCAATAATATGCTATCATTATAAGTAATGGTATAAATATCAACAAAGAGATACCTCCCACTTGGTCAGTTCTTGTTCTTGACCGATCTCAGTTCACAGAAGCTATGAGGCAGGAAGGCTGGTTTTGCCCAAATTTGGACTTTCCCTTTCTCAAAAGCTGAGGAGGTAACTAAGGTAGACATTTTCAGCAACTGACCTGAGGAAAGTGAGAAGGTTCTCTTGGTTCTATTTGTCACATCGGACAAACTTTTGGAGAGTGTCAAAGTTTAATATCATTTAACTGTGGCAGACGTGTAAGTCATCTCTCCGAATAGCTGGACAATTCTGACCTCAAGAGCTAATCTTGAACTCTGCTCTGTCTCTGACCCCTAGCACACCACCCAGACCAATCCCTTGCACACCACAAAACTTTAGTGAAAATGATGACATTTTAAAAGTTGACAACATCTGACCAAGTATTTGTTTTTTCCAAGAACACTGACCTTGGCAATAGTTGACACTAGGATAATGAACATAGAGGTATTTGGCTTTGAGCTCCCACATGGTTATCAACCCCTTCCTTCCTTGGTGATGCCTGGTACCTCCCTAGACTGTTTGCCACTGCTTCTGGAGTGTTCCATTTCTCAGTAAATGCTTTCACTCTTTACTGCCATGCCCAATTCTCCTGCAGTCCCTGCTTTGCTTGCTTTTAATAAAAACTAGAGGGTGTCCCCCAGTCTCCATCCCAAGCAAATACAATTCTTTTTAATAACCTTAAATTGTCCAACCCTTAAGTGACCACAGGCTTTTAAGACCCCCTGAGGCATTCTCTATGTGGGACTCTACTAGTGCCCTGGGTAGGAAGATACAGCTCTTTATTGTACTTAAAAGCATTCATTGACTAGAAAAAAATGCATGTCTTAAGGTGCAGAATCTGAGCTTTGTTCCTCCTTCAACATAGAGAGTCATCTGCCCACTGGAGGCCTTTCCTCTCCTTGCTGAGGGGTTGATACAGACACAATCTCCTCTCTTTGGTCAAGAATCTCCTGCTATTTTTCAAGGAGCTTAAACACCTATGGTCATTAGGCCTACTGTGATCAGCCTGCCCTTGGTCACAGAATTCCAAGATACAAATGTATATAGATGAGACCACCAAGACCCACCCCTCAGTTAGAACTAGAAGCCAACAGGTCTGTGCACAAAGCTTTCACTGACCAAATCCATCCTGTTGGAGGTACACTATTTCTCATAATTTCCACCCCAAAACTCTATTAACCCACTAATCCAGCTGTGATGGGATCAAGAGGAGGACATGATAATCCTAACTGCCAGACCATTCTAAGGCTTTGGTTCAAGAATCACCCAGAACCTGGCCTTCTTCCATGCCCGACAGCAAGGCCCCATGCCCTGATAGCCATGGCTTTCTTCTCTGAAAAAAAATTGCCCTTTTAGGAATTGATGGGTGTTGTAGTCTCCTGAACAAGTGGTCCTTTTAGGAATTCATGGGTGTCCTATTCTCTGACACACCTAGTGGCCTCTGCTTTAAGCACTGGGGAGTGCAGTGAGTTGATTGTAGCTCACTGCAGAGAAACTACCGAGTAAAGAGTGCGCTTGAAGAATGTTAAACGAAATTTGATATTTTAACAACCACGCAGCTCTGCTTCATTGCTGACTGTGACTGTGACACTATGCAGATTCTCTGTCCCTAAACTTAAGGAAAAATAATTCAGTGTTCACCTCTGGCATAGTAGGTTACACACTGAAGGCATCCAATTAAGTTTTTTTATTTCATTGGGTGGGTGGAAATACAAGTTTAATGTTTGTACAAAGGATTTCTTCCTCTGTTTTCTCAAGGTTGTAAGTTTGTTTTATGACTTCAGCTATGTCAAAAAAGAGAGGCTCCAAGTTTTGCCTAGGGCAAAAGAAATGGCAAGTCAACCTGTCACCATTTTTATCCACTGGGTTTCTAGTTATATTATTATTGAATCCCTCAGGGTTTAGGGGTAAAACTCTCCTCTCTTCAGTTTCTCACTAATAAATCTGACTAACTCACCTCCAAACTTGTTATTTAATATCAAGTGACAAAAATACATGTTTCAGTGCCAGCATTACTTATGTTATTGGCATGCCAGAGTTATATAAATAGCCTCAATAGCTAAAAAATGCAGGGGAGAAAATGAAATTTACTCTTCCCATGATAAATCCATGAGTACCTTAGCCAAATTACCTGCAACTTCTTATAAGTAATTTCATGGTAATTTTACTATGGAAAAGAAAAAGGAGAAATAGAAAGTAAAGTCCTAGGAACTTCTCCTTTATCTCAATCGTCTATCTCTTCTCACACTGGGAGTGACAGGAACAGAGAATGAGGATGGAAATGGTATGATTGATACATATACAAAATCTCACCAGTGGTTAAGACTTTCAGGGGAAATTTAGACCACAGTCTCAGCTTCCCAGTGCTCACTACCCCTTGGAGTAGTTCTGTTTTTAAAATTTAAAAAAGGTAACATTTGGAAATTTCAAATAGGATATATTATAAGAGGCAAATTTCTTTCCATCAAAGGTGACACTCCATAGCAGAATTCAGCTCCTAGAGAATTGACAATCCCAAGCTTGTGATTGTCACAGAGAAGACAGGAGGGAGAGCACTTGAAAAGGGGTCCCTGTGTGAGATGTTGAAGCCAGCTATGAAACATGCCCTAAGATTACAGGGGCCTCCATAGCTATGCGTGCCCAAGTCACCCAGAATCTTTTCCTATTGTCAATCCTTCTGACTCCTGTCTCCAGGCTAATCCTTCTAATCTAAACAGCTGTTTGGTCAGGCCATGCCTGTTTCTAGTGACTCCCCAAGGCCTCAAAAAATGCCAGATAAACCCTAGGCTGGTTTTTATAACGTTCAAGAATATGGCTGCCTCTGACATTTAATCTACCTCTATCTCCACCAGGAATCTGCCACTGCAGACAACAATCTATGAACTGCTTTCTTTTTGTCATCTCTAGACTTTTACCTGGGATGTCTCAATTGTCTTCATCTGCAATATTCACCTCCTAACCACTTTTATTCTCAACCACCAACTCCAATGCATCTATGATACAGAGGGTAATTCAAAATTAGGTGGATCTGGGTTAAAGTCTAGTACTATTTCCTGCTTGCTTGTCATTGGGCTAATGTCCCATCTTCTTTGAACCTCAGCTTCCTCATCTATAAAATTAGAATGTTCACATCAAGTTTATGGTAGATGCTCAGTAATGATGAATTTCTCTTTTCTGCATATCTGCCCAACTCCAGTGCATCTTCCCAAGTTTCTAAATCAATTAATGTTCATCAAATTTGCCATAAAATAGGTCAGGAATATAAAGATCATAAGACCCTCTCAGAGGCTAAGGTGCATGGGTTCATTCTCTGTGAGTGACACACTGAAATTCCAATTTCAAGGAGTGGGATCCAATATGAGTACTTGGGAAAGAGCCAACCTGTTCACAGATGGGAAATTACAGTATTGCTGGGACTCACTGATAAATAGTTGAAAGAATTCCAGAGTAACATATTTTTATAATTCCACTACAATTTACAAAATATATCAATTCCATGATATTTGAATCTTAATTAAAAGTAAACGATGCCTTAAATGTATTTATGATGCCAACGCCCCTGTGAAAGACATTGACCCACCAACTGCCCCTTAATTAATCAGGTAACTGTGTCATGGAGACCTTCTATGTGCACATCTGATTTTTTTTCCTGACCAAAGGGCAGCTAATCAAATAGGCTGGAGAGTAACTATGTCTCATGTCCTAGTGCCATGGTCAGCAAACTGCGACTCGTGAGCCACATGTGGCTCTTCCACAAAATACCACGGCCTGGGTGGTTTTTTGAAGAAGTGGTGTTAGAAGAAGTTTAAGTTTAAAAAATTCGGCTCTCAAAAGAAATTTCAATCGTTGTACTGTTGATATTTGGCTCTGTTGACTAATGAGTTTGCCGACCACTGTCCTAGTGCAAAAAGAGGAGCTGGAAGACAAGAACTGGAACTAGGGAAAATGGAAGGAATGAGACTATCGCAACAAGAGCAGGGACTGTAAAGATTCCCTAAGCAAAAGCTCTGAGCAAGTCAGAGTTAAGAAAGTTCAGAAACCTCTAATAAGCAGAATCAGCCAGTTAGTATAGAGAGAACAGAAGTGAGCAGAAGTACAAGGAGAAGCAAGAGCACTGAGAGGGAGATGAAGAGAATAGTGGGTCCCTGGGGTTGACTAGTTCAAGCCACCTGAGTCTTTGGAGCTATCTCCGTTCCTACAATAAAACCCTCTTTTCTCCAGCTAACTTCCATCAGTATTCCTTCTAAACAAAGAACCCAACTTAAATAGTAGGAAATCAGTGAAATATATGACTACTAGGAAAATATAAATATACCCACTCTGAATAAACACACTGTTCCACAAGTCACAAAACCAATAGGACCACGAGGATTATTTTTAAGTAAGACAGTTGAAAATTAGACTATCTTAAAGGACAGACTAACATTTTTCTACCTGCTTTGAGAATTCAGACTGTGCTGGTGAAGGATGCCATGGTGACCTGGTAGAGAGAGCCCTCTTTAGCAATGAAAAAAACATGCCACCTGTATCCTGTGAGATTCAGTGATAGATGATCACTTCTGGAATTGATAATATATTAATCTTTTTTAGTGAATTTCTTCTTCTCATTAGATGAGAAAGGAGGCAGCCTAGAAGGAAAAGAAAGACTCTAGATCAGGAGTCAGGATACCTTCATTTCAGCTCTGCCCCTTGATGGCTGGGCAAACTTGAGCAGCATACATAACCCAAGTCTCACCCATGAAACAAAGGAGTTTCTCACCAAAAGGGCATTTTCATTCCAAATTTCGTGATTCTAAGATCTCTAAACATCCCCAATTTATTATCCCAGTGCCTTCTTACACATGTATTTAATATTCCTTCTCCCTCTTGTTCCCCCCTCCCCTCCCCGATGATCCAGAAAACAATCTGTGCAACAATTCCTAGGAGAATTTGCTTCTTTCATTTTGTCCAGCTACTGACTAAGCATAAAGAATTCCAGGGAAAATCTGGTGTGTTTAAGTCCAGTGCCAGTTACAACAGGCACGTGGACCTGAGTTCCCAGTGGCACAAGTTCTACTAGTTGTTGATAGAGAACTGTAAAGTTTAAAGAAGACAGACTGTATCTAAAAGAAAATGTGTCTCCTCCCCAGAAAACCGTAAGTCCATGATGAAAAAATGAAGAGGTGGAGCCCAGAGCATTCCTCCAGGTCATTTTAAAGTCTCTTCTTAACAAGATTAAGTTGATTGGTGAAAATTGGGAGTTTTGGGGTCCACAGATCAAGGAGGTACAGGTCAACACAAAATGGCCAGGAACAAATATGATTGTTAATAAAACATAATTAGTGCCCTGCAATTTTAATAAAAACTAAACGTCACCAATGATTCTAAGATAGTGAAGGTCATTGACTGTCATTGTTTCAACAACACAATAAATGCTTTAGTTATGAATGATGGCAGTAACAATTGTATTGACCCAGAAAGGTGGTTGGATCAAAAGTAATAAGATAAAAAAGATGGGAACTGGTAATTCATAGAATAAATATCTATAAACAAGAAAGATATGAAAAGGTGTTCAAAGTCAATAATTAAAATAGAATATAAAAATAATTTATTGTTGAAAAATAAATACATTTGAAGTCTGATTCTTTTAATATGTTCATTGTGTGAAAACATAAAAGAAAATTAATACTGATTATGCACACAAATGGAAGGAGGTCTTGACACAGAGACTTTTGAGAGAAGGTTAAACTATTTTTTCCTTATTGCTTTTGAGTACACATGTGCCAATGATCCTGGAACTCTCATTGTTTCAAATAAAATAATGAGGTAATTGTGAAAGGATTTGATTGGGAGAGCTGAGTCACACTTCTATATCCTCTCCTATCAACAGTTCTCTGATCTTTACCCCATAATAAGAATTAGCTATTGGTATCTCTGAAACTGATGGAAAATGAACCTAAGAAATACTCTTATCTCAAATTTGCTTGTTTTCTATATCCTATTTTCTTGATGTTTATTTAAAAACTTTACTTACAGATTTTAACAAGAGAAGAGTTAACAGATTTAAGTTAATATAGACAATTTGTTTAATAAAATGAACTTGATGACGTTAACAAGAACTTTAAATGAGTTTTGCTGGTGATGACTCATACTGATGGGGTATGATAGGAGTTTATAACTTGGGCTCTATCAAAGAAAATTATATTCAATGACACTTGATAAGGCAGACTTTATTCAGTACCATTTCATTAGGCATAAGGACCATTGCAATGAGATTTTGCAGTGAGGGAGAGAGATTGAGCTCAGCTCTGACAGAATTGAGCATGGTGGGGGTCAGTGGATGTGGATGAAAAATTACTAAGAGGAAATAGCAGGAGAAAGGGTGGATTCTGGCTAAATTAACCTAACAAGATCTTTGCCAAAGACAGGTCAGGGAGATGAGACATCCCCTGGAGGATGATGGGAAATGAGGAACCTGATCAGATATCAAGGGTGGGAGTTTCTGGTTAAATTGATTTAGCTGGGTTCTTGCTAAAACTGGATTTTACAGGGAAGTACACAGACCAGACCAGGAAAAGGCTCAGGAGCCTGACTAAAGTCTGGACAAGCAAAAAAATCTTTGTCAGTTCCCAAAACCTCTAGGGACTTTGGTGTGTCCCTAAACTGAGCACACCATGCAAGGTCAACTGACTGGTCCATCCCCACAGTCAGCAGTGGGAGGAAGACAATCAACAAGTAATTACAATGAGAATCCAAGATGACGGCATAGGTAAACACCTGCACTGCTGCCTCACACAACAATTTCAAAACTACAACTAAAAGACAGAACAGACATCATCCAAAACCACAGGAAAGCTGGCTGAGTGGAAATTCTACAACTAGAAGGAAATAGAGGGGCTCACAGAGACCCAGAGGAGCTGCAAAAAGCTGAGATACAGAGACGCGCGTGTGGAGAGAGCGGGTGCTGGAGTACCTGGCTGGCTTTCTCTGGCAGGAGGAAGACAGAGACTCCCAACTGCATTGAACCCCTTATCCTAAGGCACTGAACCCCAGGTCCAGGCGAGACTCATAGAGGGGTGTTTGGACTGTGAAAAGGGAGAAATGCATGGAAATTTAGGGGAGTCTTGAAAGGGCATAAGTCTGGTGGCGTGCACAGCACTGCGTGCAGAAGAACGACTGCTGATTGTGTCACTGGCTTTCACAAGTGGGCGGGAGACAGAGCCTCCCAACTCTGCCACTTCTAACTCCACTAAACCCATTTTGGGTGAAACCCTGGGGACCCAGACTCATATGGTCCTGCAGAGCTGGGGAGCCGGAAAGGCAGCAGTCTAGAGGCACTGTGCATGCTCACAGAGGGACCACTCCAGTGATTACCCAGGGTCACATGAGATCCAGAGGCTGAGGAGGGAGGGGCCAACTGGAAGGCAAGATGGTCCGTTAAACCCTGAGACTCCACCCATCCCAAGCTCAAGAGAGAGGCTTTTGCAGTTTTGCAAGTCTTGTATCATACGGCTGAATCCAACATAGAAGTAAGATTTTCAAGAATATCCTAGAAAAGTTAGATAAATTTAGTGAGACCCAAGAGGAGATGAAAAAGGACCAACTAGAGATGAAAAAGGACCAATAATAAATTAAACATATACTGACTGAAATAAAAAAATATTTTACAGAGACCTAACAGCAGACTAGAGGACTGCAAGAATCATGTCAAAGATTTAAAATACAAAGAATCAGAAAACATTCAACTGGAAAAGCAAGAAGAAAAAAGAATCTAAAAATGTGAAGATAATGTAGGAGCCTCTGGTACAGTTTCAAGCACACCAACATCAGAATTGTAGGGGTGCCAGAAGAAGAGAGAGAACAAGATACTGAAAACCTATTTGAAGAAATAATGACTGAAAACTTCCCACATCTGGTGAAAGAAATAGACTTCCAGGTCCAGGAAGCACACAGAAACCCATATAAAAGGAATCAAAAGAGGACTACACCAAGACACATCATAATTAAAATACCAAGAGCAAAAGACAAAGAGAGAATATTAAAAGCAGCAAGAGAGCACCCATACGACTCAGCTGGTTTCTCAACAGAAACTATGCAGGCCAGACAGGAGTGGCAAGAAATATTCAACGTGATGAATAGCAAGAACCTACAACCAAGAATAATCTATCCAGTAATGCTATCATTCAGAATTCAAGGGCAGATAAAGGGCTTCATAAATAAGAAAAAGCTAAAGGAGTTCATCAACTCCAAACCATTATTATATGAAATGCTGAAAGGTACGCTTTAAGAAGAGGAAGAAGAAAAAGGTAAAAGATAAAAAAAAATTATGAACAAGTACATATCTATCAACAAGTGAATCTAAAAATTAAGTGAATTAAAAATTTTATCAACAGAATAAACTGGTGAATATAATAGAATGAGGAGCACAGAAAGGGAGTGGACTGATAATTCTCAGGGGGGAAAGGGTGAGGGGGGTACAGGGAGAGACTGGACAAAAATCATACACCTATGGATGAGGTCAATGGGGGAGATAAGGGTAGAGGGAGGGGTGGGAGCTGGGTGGAGGGGAGCTACGGAAGGGAAAAAAAGAGAAACAAATGTAATAATCTGAATAATAAAGAATTAAAAGAAAAAAACACATGTAATTACAGAGTAAATGAGTATCAAAGGGACACTAATAGGAAGCTGGAAAGGAGAATAAAGAGGGGCAACTTTGGAAAGTGCATCATAGGAGGCACCTTGAGGAGACGTTGAGTTGCAGAAAGAGAAATCAAGGGAAGAAGTGAGGGCTTGGGGTCCAGGGCAGAGAAGAGCCACGAAGCACTGAGGCAGGAAGTGGTTTCAGAAGTGTGGGAAAGCCAGCATGGTTGCAGGTGGGGAGGATGCCCAAGACTAAGGTCAAGAGGGAGCTGGGGTCTAAAGCATGCAAAGAAGTTTGGTTTTATTCCATGTAGAATGGTGAACCAATGAAAAGGGTTTAACCAGGCTGGGATTGGACCTGCTTTGCATTTTTAAATGATTACGGTATGGAGAGACCAGGTTCTGGTGGGGCCGGAGCAGGAGCAGGAAGACCAGCCAGGGAGCATTGCAGTAGAACAATGAGAGGGGGGCTTCTCTAAGGCTGATGGTAGGGCTGCCCTCAGGAGGAAAGGTGGTGCAGGCCTGAAAATGTGTAAACAAAGACATCTCAGAATTAAATAAATGCTTTTAGAAATGATGAAAATTGAGTGTTTAATGTTGCTGATGTGGTCCACAAAAAAGTCACTAACATTCTAATGTCTAATTCCCACATAATTGCATCAGACTGACATGTACTTTTCATTCAATCCTCATGCCTGGGCAGAAGAGAACACCCACACCAGAAGGGTGTGATGGTTGCTGATTCTCCTGCCGGACAAACTCCCGTTTTCCATGATTAACAGAGGCTGAGTCATGCAGGCAGCATGTCTGTTTTTATGTACAGCTGTCTTAAAATAGGCTGAACGGTAGAAGGAGGGAAGAAGAAGGAAATCATTCTCAAGTTGTTCTTACTAACTTCCTCGTTGGGGTAATGGATTCAGGGAGGGTTCTGGTGTTAGGCTATCCTTGGAAGATACAGTGAATGGAGACTGAGCATGCATTTGAAAGTATCTGGCTGCTTTGATAGTCCAGGCACCAGCCTAACTAGCTGCAAACAAGTTCATAGAATTTCCATGAGTGAGCGGGCTCAGAATGAAACAGCTTCATTTGGTGACATCAGAACAGTAAAAACCCACCCACAGTACATTTTATGTGACATCTAAGTTACTTGACAGCAAATACAATAGGTCTGAAATAAATAACTTGGTAAAATCAGTCTACAGTCCGTGAGGCAGAATTTGGGCCTAATCTCTGGGTAATAAATTGGAAGCAGAAAACAGCATTCTTTGATTTGAACCTAATGAGGGAAAGGAGAGCTGGCGACCACTGCTTCTCCTCAGCCTTTAACCCTGTGTCTCATGGAGGCCTGCGATCTGCTTTCCTAAAGTGGCTGAGATGTTTGGGTGGGGAGAAGCCAGAAGATGAAGGGAGGCTGCTACCTGAGGGCAGAGCAAAAACTGGGCTCTGCTCAGCTCTCACTTTCCACAGGGCAGAGCAGTCAAATCATCACTTTTTTTTTTTTTTTTTTTTTTAGCATAAAGAACATTTTGTGAATGGGGACCAAAGGGAAATATTTATTTTTTTAATAATTTATTTTATAAGATGTTATACCTATCAATAAAGTGCTATTCCAGGCTATAAAATATGTTTTCCAACATTTATTTGAAACTGGTGACATTTAATTATTGAAGAAATACGGCTAAAAAAATTGAAACAGTTTAGAAGCGTAGAAATAAAAAATAAATGTTTCCTTCCCCATTTCTACCCCTCCTCTTCTACCCAAAGCAGCCACTGTTATGCGGTCTTTATCCCTCCAGATCTTTTTCTAGCCACACACAAACTCATGTGTTATAGGTAACACAATACTAACACAAAGCACCTAGCAGATATAGGTTTTAAAACCAGGGATGATGCTGGTATGGTATTCTGCAATTTGTATTCTTTACTCTCTAGACACTGTATTTAAAAAGTGCTTATTAATGAATGCAGCATTATTTTACCAGTTTCCTGTTGGTGAACATTAAAAAGCTACTTTCAAATAAGAAAGTTTTTATAGGGGGTGGGGATGGGCAAAAAGGTGAAGGGGATTAAGAGGCACAAAATTCCAGTTATAAATAAGTCATGGGGAACAATGTACATTACAGGGATTATAGTGAGCAGTAACATAATTTCGTATGGTGACAGAGGGTACCAGACTAATGTGGCAATCACTTCATAATGTATATAAATGTTGACTCACTATATTGTATATCTGAAATGAATATAATATAATGTCAACAGTACTTTAAAAAAATAAAATAAAATAAAACAAACTTTTCTAAGTAATGGAAGGATTCTTTGTATGTAAGGGTAGAACGTACCTATGCTGTGGCAGGATTTTTATCCAGATGCTTTTAAACCAACTATGGGTATGAACTGAGAACTCTTTTAGTTTACAGAAAACTGAGGCATGAAGAGATATTAAGGAACCCGTGCAGGGTGTAGGGCACTGAGCCAAGTGCCTGCTTCTCAGCCTGGGATCCAGGGAATGCCATTGTCCCTAGGGGATTGGAGAGCACTGAGAGGGGGAGATTTGGGTGGAGAAAATAATGCGAGGAAAGAGGCAGGGAAGTGACACAACGGGCAAGGGAAGAAGGAAGGACAGAGGGAGTTGGTCCTTGCGGACTCCCACCCCCACCCAGGGGAGACTGAGTAACTGCGGTGAGGAGATCATTGGAACGCCGGAGATCCTGGAGCCATTTTTCCAAAAGGCTATTCTTTCGCCAAAATAAAATTTAAGGGAGAAGCCAGAAAGTATTCACGTAGGAAGGACATTGTAAAACTTTGATTAAGTCCTGGCAGAAGACTCAGAGAACATTGCCATGACTCAGATTGGAATAAAAAGGCATGATGCAAGCTTTGGGAGGGGATGCTTTTTGCTGCAGTTATTTTGGAGGTTAAGCATGCCAACAACGAAGCTTCCAGAAGTGGTGTGTGTTGCCTCCAGGCAAGATGACAAAAGAGGTCCAACCTTGTCTGGGACTCCATGTCCCCATTCTCAACCTTCCCCCGTCTTGGAGGGCAGCCTCCACTTTCTCATGCCCCAAACCACAGTGGACACTTCAGAATTAATAGAGTGGAGGGTTTAGGGACAGCAATTTGAGTGGGAGAAGGGACTAGAGGTCTAATCTTGAAATTACATCTGTAGAGCAAGCAATCCATTTTTTGCTTACACTATTTATAAAGCAAGTCAAATAGTGAAGTTTCCAAAAGTTGTTTTTATTTACACTCTACATGATAGTATTAAAAGAAAGTTAATTATTCACCTCAAACAACATTTCTCTTATTTTATTATATGGCTTGTTTTGAAGAAATAGGGGAAGAGAGGCCTTCCCCAGGCCACACACTCATTCCCTGTCCAGCTGGCCAGTCCTTACGTTCTCTTTGCTGCCTCCTCATCTAACTCTGCTCTGAGGACAGTTTAAGGTGAACTCAGAGGAGGCACATCTGGATGGATATAGATCGAGCTACCTGCATTTTGTCAAGGTGCAAGACCCAAGCGAAAGAACTGTCTCCTTGGGTGCGATGTTAGTTGGTAGAGTGAGTATCTGAGGGAGAAATTGCTCTTCTCAGATTCCTGATGTTTGTCCTCCTCTCTGCCTGCTCCTGAGGCTAAGCCATGTCACAGTCAAGGGATTTGGTCAATGCTTTAAAGTTGGAAAAATAACACTGTCATTAGTCAAGTAAATGAAATACTGGCCAGATTATTGAGTATGTAAATATACAAAAATGAAGATATTGTCTTCATTGTGAAGGAAGTGAGGTAACTTAAACACATAGGTTCTTTCCATTGGACCAGGGCAGGCTCTCTGGAGAAGAGCTCTGCAAGGGATGGACACAGGGACTGGCCTCAGGGAATTTACAGAGGATGTTAAAATGGAAGTTTCAAGTTAGTTGTTGATGTGCCAGTGAATTTCACTTCCCACTTCCTTTCCTACCAGGAGGCATATCAGTCAGGGATCAGTTGCAGGAAATAGTAAGCCACTATAGATATTTTCATCAGAATGAAGTTTGCTTCAAGGAATGTGGTGTTTAGAAAATTTTAGAAAGGTGGGAGGAATAGATTTCAGGCCTGCTCTACAGAAATGACTTTCAGAACTATTGAAGGGGCTCCCAGGGGAGTTGGTGGTCTGGCCACCATCCAGAGGTGAGGAGCCCAGAGACCGTCACTAGACCTCTAGCACTGTTGATGTCAAGATAATACCATCAGCCTTAGCCCTTTTGGCCCAATAGAGAGAGCATCGGCCTGCAGACTGAAGAGTACCAGGTTTGATTCTGGTCAAGGGCACATGCCCAGGTTGCCATCTCTATCCCCAATAGGAAACATGCAGGAGGTAGTCAATCAACGATTCTCTCTTATCATTGATGTTTCTATCTCTCCCTCTGCCTTCTCTGAAATCAGTAAAAAGAAATTTTATATATATATATATATATATATATATATATATATATATATATATATTTATTTATTTTTTTTTTTTTTTTTTTAAAGATCATTCCATCAGAACTGTGAACCAGAGATAAGGGAACCTCTGTCATCATTCATGCAAATACTTCTCAGTGTCCATGAAAATAATGGTTGGACACTGGATCCTGGATGCAGAAAAGTCCTTATCCATCTTCATGACCTTGAATGCAGGGAAACTAGCCCTCTCATCCTCCATTCTGCTTTTCAAATCTTGTTCAAGTGCCATCAATGGACAGAACAAAATTTGCATCCAAAACCCTAACTGCAAGAGAATCTAAAAGTGATTATTTTCAATTTTATAGTACAGGGGTTCAGAACAAGTTCCCCTAAGATGTGCCTCTGTAGTATAAGGATTATTTTGAGTTAAAGGTAACAAAGACCCTGCAGGCTCAAGAAAAACTTCTCTCCTCCCCCTGTAACTACCTAGAAGAATTTTAATTAGGGGCCTTGTCTATAATAAGAGTTACCACCAGCAATAACTCTTTATGACCTATCTGTATGGCAGGGCAAACATCTAATTACTGCACATCTGCTCTTCTTATCATCCTGCAATGACTTTCCTCTCCTCTGAAGCCCCAAGGCACCTTCCCCCCTTCTTAGCTTAGAATGTCATATATACTTCATTTTAACTTTTCCCTTGAACTGCTCATGTATGTGATATTTCATGTATGTGGGTTCTCATATGTATGAATGTAATTAAATCTGGTTATTTTCTCTTGTTAATGTCTCACATAGATTTTATTATTAGACCTGCCCAAGAAGAGGAGAGTCTTTTTCTCCCCCATAGTAGTATAGGAAAGTACACACACACACAAAACAGGTTGGAACAGATGCTGAGGACCAATTCTTTATATGGGTTATAGAAGGGAGGACTATAGAGGGGTCAGGGGAGTGATTTTCTCTTCCCTCAGGTCAAGAGAGAAGGGCTTCAGAGATACTATTAAGAAAGCTAGAAATGTGTCCTCTGTAGTTTGGGAGAGAAGAGGGGGGTAAGAGGGTAATTCTGGCACCTGCCTGGGGAATATAAAAATGAGAGATGTTCTGACTATAGGAGCAAAGACGATTTGGATGCTGCATTGTGACTGACCTGTTATCCCAGAGTTTGAGATTCAAAAGGAAGAAAATAAAAGGAAGGGTGAGGGTTGCTAATGGATAAAATGGTCCACACTCTAGAGAGAGCTGGTGTGGAGCTCACTCATGTCTGTACAAGTAGGTAGCTAAAGGGGAGAAGGGGCCTCAGCAGAAAGTGGCTGGAGGTTAGCCCTGGAATCTTAGGAGTTGAGGGAAGAGCCATAAACAGGGAGCTGGAGGAGAGTATTGCAAACTTATCAAGAATGTCCCCCAAGAGTTGGCAGAGAAGAAATCAAGTTTCCATTCTTCCTGGCCTGGGGAGTGTGCTGAAAGCTCACACCAGTTTCAGACAAAAATAAATGGTCCTGCTTCATTAAATCTTCTGTTCCTCTATACATGGGTCAAACACTAGGTACAAGATGGGAAGGATGAGGAAATACAAGTTGATGTCAGTGAATGCTATGGACTGAATTGTGTCCCCTTGAATTCATATATTAAAACCCCAACCTTTTTTTTATTATTTCTTTTTTATTTTATTTTATTTTTTATACATGTCTCCCCATGCCCCCGCTCCCTCCCAGGCATACCCCAACCCCCCCAGTGTCTATGTTCATTGGTTATGCATATATGCATGCATACAAGTCCCTTGATTGATCTCCCATCTACCCCACCTAACTTTAATCTTCCTGCTATAATTTCACAGTCTGTTTGAGGCTTTACTGCCTCTGTATCTATCCTTTTGTACATCAGTTTATAATGTTCTTTATTGTCCACCAATGAGTGAGATCATATGATGTTTCTCTCTCATTGACTGGCTTATTTCACTAAGTATAAGGCTCTCCAGTTCCAACTAGATTGCTGCAAATGGTGAGAATTCCTTCTTTTTAATGGCAGCAGAGAATTCCATTGTGTAGATGTACCACAGTTTTCTGATCCACTCATCTGCTGACGGGCACCTAGGCTGTTTCCAAATTGTAGCTATTGTAAATTGTGCTGCTATGAACATAGGGGTGCATAAATCCTTTCTGATTGGTGTTTGTGATTTCTTAGGATAAATTCCTAAGAGTGGGATTACAGGGTCAAATGGGAGATCCAT
>PVJN01042298.1:0-18310 GCA_004026805.1 Lasiurus borealis | reverse complement strand
TGAGTAGGTCCCTTCCCATAAGAGGGGCTGGGCAATCAGGAATTACTAGGAACGAGTGCTGGACTTTTCCTCTTCCTAGATCCATAGTTCTTTTTGTTGTCCAGGCACGATATCTGCTTCCATTTGCCCCCCTGACTAATGATCTTTTGCTGGACAGTGGACCTAGAGGGGCCTGGAGAGCAGAATAAACTGCCCCTGTTTCCACTTCAAAGTCAATGGGGGTCCCCTCCACATCAAACTTTACCCTGAGCTCGGGGAGGGGTTCCGAGCCCCATCGCCCCTAATCTTCTTCCAGGGCTAGAATCGCCGGCTGAGAAGTCTGAGAGTTTTTTCCTTTTAGGGCACTCCTTCACCCAATGACATTTCTCCTTGCAGTAAGCACATTGGTCCAGGTCCAGGTTTGGACGGCGGCGTGGGCCCAGGTTATTTCCCTTCCTATCTCTCCTATCCCTTCTGTGTCCTGCGCCTCTACTACTGTGGCCAGGATTTTTGTCAATGCCTTGTCTCTCTTCTTGTCCCTCATATCCTCTCTCTCTTCCCTTTCCTTCTCCTTTCTCTGCTCCTTTTCTTCCTCTGTCTCCCTTCTGTGGAAAACCTTATCCGCCTCTTTTACCAGGTCTCTAAGGGTCAAGTCCTGCAGCCTGTCCAGGCGCCGTAACTTGCGCCTAATATCTGAAGCAGACTGCCCAATGAAGGCCATAGTTACAGAGGCTCTTTGTTCCTCTGACTAAGGGTCAAAGGGGGTGTATCTCCGATAGGCTCCCATCAATCTAAAAACACCGTGGGAGACTCATTAGGTCCTTGGACTACCTCTCTTACCTTGGCCAAATTGGTGGGCCGCCTAGCGGCCGCACGGAGACCCACCACGAGAGCCTGGCGATAGGTGGACAGATGCTCCCTACCTTGAGGTGTATTAGGGTCCCAGTTAGGTTGGTGTAGAGGGAACACATCATCAATGATGTTCTGGAGCTGTGTCGGGTGCCCATCTCGTCCAGGGATATTTTTCCTCGCCTCCAGGAGTATCCGATCCCCTTCCTCAGTGGTGAAGAGGGTGCCCAACAGCTGCTGGCAATCATCCCAGGTTGGCTGAATGTGAAAACATAAAGGGACTCCACGAGTCCTGTCAATCGGGTAGGATCTTCAGAAAAAGAGGGATTATTATTTTTCCAGTTATACAGATCAGAGGAAAAGAATGGCCAACATTGCAAAGCTGGCATATCCCCACCATTCCCATCATCTATCATGGGCCCATAGGGACGGAGCGCCAGAGTCACGGCCACATCCGTATCTTCTCTAGGACTCTGAGCTCGTCGGCTTCGTGTCCCTTGAGCTGGCCCACTACCTGCGAAGTCAGAGAGGGATTGAGGAGGGGACAAAGTAGAGGAGGCTGGCGAAACTGAGTCAGGGGGAAGAGGGAGGTGGTTGAGGTTGAGGGTAAGGAGGAGGAGTGTCCAGAAGGATGAGATCAGGCTGGAACTCCTGAAGAACTGGAGGAGGGAAAGGGTAAAGGGTAGGGGCTGTGGGCTTTACAGGGAGCATTACCGCTGAGGCAGGAGACTTAGGAACTGGGTCGGGGGGCAAGAAAGGTCTTACCCAGGTGGGAAGAGATTCACAGAGGTCCTGCCAAACCAGAATATAAGCCTCCTGGTCGGGATGTCCATGTCGACCAGGCTGAAAGACTACATTTCTCACCTGTCTGATGAGAGACAGATGGAAGTAGCCTTCTGGTGGCCAGCCAACGTTGAAGGTCGGCCATCCAGCAGAGCGGAAAGTTTGCTATTTTCCCTTTTTAATAATGCGGGAAAGATTTTGCGCTCGGTCCCTCACCTCTGACCAATGGTCTAGGGTCAGAGACAAGGGAGTCGAGGCAGTTTGACCCATGATGACAGACAAACAGACAATAACAATTAGGACAAGGACAACAATTACAAACACAACACGTTCAGACAGAAACCAAAACGGATTTGCCGGCAAAACTGACCTAGCCGGCAACAGAATCAGAATTCATCAGAATTCACCAGATGGGAGACATCCAGGCGTCCCTGGAGCTCCCCTACCTCCACCAGGGCGTCCCCCGGGGACGTGGCCTGCAGCTCCCTGGACACGTCTGTCAGCCGTAGTCGGAGGAAGCTCACGCTCCGCACCGACAGCCACCTTGCCAGCCCTAACCAGAACCAGAACCAGAACCGGAACCTAAGCGATCGCTGTACTAAAAAGGCGCCTGTACTTACCCCGAGAAGCGTCTGTTGAGGGCCTCCAGGGCGGCCTGAGCTGATCTCGGTGGAACCTCCAAATGTTAGGGTCGAAAAGCTCGCCGCTCAAAGGAAGGCTCCAAGAGACGTTCTCATGCAAACAGCAAAGGGTTTATTCACCAGCATGCTGGGGCTCACAACATACTCTGAAAACAGAGCAGAGGCTGAGAGCCCCAAGTCCATACAAAGCTGAGCTTATATACTATGTGACAAGCAACAGGGTTATACAGAGTTTTGGGTTATACAGAGTTTTATTTCCTCATTCCTGCACACATCTCACTATCTACAGACTCCGCATATTTCTGGTTACCATGGGGTTACGATGACGGGATGCGACTGATGGTTATCTCTGGGTTAGTTTCTGGAGACATCAGGACCATGTCTCCAGTCACAATTTTGCTACAGGCTGTTTTGTTACACAAGATTATCAGCCTGCACCTGGATCACAGCATCTTGGGAGTTTATGCTCTGTTCTCAACCCCGAGTCTGTAATTACAGGATGTAACTGGGGGATATGATTTTAAGCTGAGCTGTGTTAACTCCGGCCCAATCCTGATTTTTGCAACCTTACACTTTGACCGACAGGTTTTAAACTTATAATAGTCAGAGTTGCTGTCAGGTATGCAGATTTTTAGTCTCTAGTTCCTACATCCTGTAGTTCCCTGCATCTTCATAAAAAATGGCAGCTTCCACCTGGTTGTACTTTTACAGAAAACTTACCCTCCTGTTGCACATCTTTTAGGAAAAAACAAAAGACTTATTCTCTGACTGAGAGGAAGATTTAAACTCAGCTGGGGTTTGACTTGATCTCTAACCATGGCATTTTGTTCTGAGGGTATGTCACAACCATAGTGCACACTGCAGTTCAGCAAATAGAGTCAGAGTCATTGGAATTAATACTTGCATCAGATTCTTATTACAATAAGTATTTTGGCCTGGCTGGGGAATGCTGCATTTTCATAACTGACAGACCAAATAGCCTGCAGCAATCAGCAAAGGGTGGCTTATTTTGAACAAAAACATCTATCAGACTGATAAGAAAAGCAGAGTTGCAATCAGTGGCAGATTCTTTGAAGAACTGTTGATGAAAAATGAAGTTTACATGTATTAAGTGGAGAAGAAACTGCTGTTCATTTTTTAAGTCCCATTTGCACGCACGGACAACAACACAATAAACATTTTTGAACATGAAAAAGAGTGACACAAGTTCTATTATAAGTGTGTTTTTTTTTTGTCTCATCAAAAAATTGTATAACTAGTCTGTGGCAAGATGGTATTAGGTTTTAAAAAGGGAAAATAATAAGCAACTTCAGAGAAAGATCTAACATTCATCTCAAATGTTTATTCAGATGTATTATTTTCACTGGTATTATGATGGAGGAATTCTATTGATGTGATCAACAGAATGGAGATTTTTGATAAGATTTCCAGTTTTATCTATAGTAGCTCTATTCCATGTGACATGTGACTAAAGAATTACTACTTAGCTCCATGAATCTTTTCCCTGACTAATATATCATGTGGTCTCTGTAGGTTCAAAGTTTGTGATTTGAATTGAAAGAAATGCTGTTCAAGTAGAAATCTTCAACTTTCCTCTTCAGATAGTATTTTCTTCTGTGGTTATGAGATTTTGGTTTTGATATGTGCTAGAATATTTGAAAGTTTAAAGTGGCAGTAAGAGATGCTAAAGATTCAAAATGATCCCCATTTTCAAGCAATGAATCTCTCTCTTATTAAAGTCCATTAACTACGTAAGGAGGCATTTAAAACTGGAACCTGATCTTGGGCTGTATGAAATGTTTAGTTTGATTTAGTCATGGGAAGAAAATAAGATAATATAGCAGTTTTGGGTTTATAGCATCCAAAGGCTCTATTCAAAAGCGTGAGCTGTCTGTTCTATTTTCCATTTCCCATATGGTAGTTATTGGAGTAGATGTTTAATCAATTTATTTAAGTCAGGAGGATGAATTGTTTTACTTACAGGTTTCCTGAAAAGTAGAATAAGCAATACCAACTGCCTAGCTCTTTGAACAAGAAGAAAAATTAATACTTGACTTAAAAGGACACTAATTACAAAAAGAATAATATGTATATCAAACAATGATAAGATCCCAGTTGCCTCAGATGTGAGAGACTGTCAGGGTCTCCTTTCCTGCCATGTACCATTGTTGAGGATCTAACATACAGACTCTGAAGCTCAGGGAAAAGGCTGTGAAGATCTTGTTTTGAGATAAGGTTACTTTTCTCATTTTGATTGTTCTTCCTAGAATCATAAAGATAACATGCAAAATGCCCTTGGCTCCTCACTGATTGTCTAATACAAGCATTTTATCCAAGTGCTCCTCTAATTTGTAGCATCCACGGAAGGAATGCTGTGGTCAGCTACTGGCTTGTAAGGTTGCAAAAATCAGGATTGGGCCAGGAAAGAGCTAACACAGCTCGGCTTAAAATCATATCCCCAGTTACATTCTGTAATTACAGCCTCAGGGTTGAGAACAGAGCATAAACTCCCAAGATGCTGTAATCCAGGTGCAGGCTGATAATCTTGTGTAACAAGACAGCCTGTAGTAAAATTGTGACAGGAAACATGGTCCAGATGTCTCCAGAAACTAACCCAGAGATAACCATCAGTCGCATCCCGTCATCGTAACCCCATGGTAACCAGAAATACGCGGTCTGTAGATTGTGAGATGTGTGCAGGAATGAGGAAATAAAACTCTGTGTTGACCTTGTATAACCCTGTTGCTTGTCACATAGTATATAAGCTCAGCTTTGTATGGACTCGGGGCTCTCAGCCTCTGCTCTGTTTTCAGAGTATGTTGTGAGCCCCAGCATGCTGGTGAATAAACCCTTTGCTGTTTGCATGAGAACGTCTCTTGGTGCCTTCCTTTGAGCGGCGAGCGTTTCGACTCTAACAGCTAAATAGTAAGCAGTTTCAGAGGAAGTCTAGAAATAGTTGCTGATGTATCATTCAAAGAGCAAGAGTGTCTAGCAAAAATATATACTACTATTTCTTCTTTTTTATATCGAATTAGCTTCCAAGTATTTCCTTAGGCTGAGCACCAGCATAGTTGCCCTGTTACAAAAAACAACTGGAAGGATCAGAGGAATAATAGTTATGCCAATCTGACAGTTAAAATGGTAAATGCCAGACTCTATAATATGTGAACTGAAGGTTGTGTTAAGTGCTAAAAATATGTCTTGCCACGGGGAAATGGTGGCGATCTGAGTATTCTTTTCACCACTCCCTGGGTTTCTTTTGGGGGCTGAATGGGAAGTGGTGGAGCATTTACATGTTAGTGATAGGGAATCTGCATCTTTTTATCTTTTTCGGGTGGTAGTAGCAAGCTGATAGGACTCTGGTCCTTCATGTTTTCTTTTAGTTCTCCAGATGGCATACTACACAATTAGCATGAGAAAAAAGCCTACAATTCAAGCAGAAGGAATTCTAAAAAACGCACTTCACATTCTTTATTCTCAGATGTATAGTGAGTGACATTAGCAGTGAAACCTCAAACTCTTCATTTGGATAAAGCAGCTCTTGTGCACTTGTATATGACTTGTATATGACTTTATTTTTTTTAAATCTCCTGTTATTTGCATTTATATGGTATCTTTCTCCTAAAGCTCTTAAAGCAATGTCAACATCACAATACTTATGTGAAATGGATGACAAGAAACATACTTCATTTTGAGGTTGAGAAGAAAGACGCAAATTTTCAATGGCTCTCCTCAACAGAACAGAGCAGAGCATGTGGGTGCATGAAAATTTCCCTAGAGGCCTCCGAAAGAAGGTTATCAGAGAAGGGGCTCTAATCCTGGGGTCCAGACACATGCCCAAAGGGTCCACTGATAGGCTTTAGGACTTCTGTGAACTTCTTGGAGAATGTACAGAATGTACTCCTGCTTGCATTTCCTAGGCTGAGGGTTTCCAGTAATTATTAGATTTGTGCAGGGCTTAAGGACCACTGTCTGGTGTGGTGCTCTTCAAACCTTTATAGTAAATTTGAATCATTTGGGATGTCTATCAAAAATGCCTGGCCACACCTGCAGAAATTCCCAGTTAATAAGTTGGAGGTGAAGCCTTGGGACCTGAATTTTAACACCATGTAATTCTGATTCTGGTGAACTGAAAGATGGAGAAATATTGGCCTAGCTTCTTGAGTACAGCTAAGAAATGGGAATCTTTGGAAATTGTTTCAGTTATAGAAGATATGGAGTCTGAAGCAGGGCATAGAATGCAAATAACTTGGTCATGTGTGCTAAAAACAAACTCCTATTTTAAGAGAGGCTCAGCTATAGATCTTGGATAGTGAATAGGTTAAAATGAAAAATAAAACACCTTATACAAGAATGATTTTAAAGTGACAGGACAATAATGTTAATAAATGCAACATTATTTTTAGATTGTTCTTATTTTATATGGCCTCTCAGTTAGAAAAATAGGAGCTGCTAGCAGGAAAAAAAAAAAGCCAGCAAAGTCATTAAGCATTATTTACATAAAAATTGAAGTCTTGTCATTTATTAGAATGTACAAGATATAATAAGGAAGACCATTTCATTGCATTTCTAAGTAACATGAGTGACATGAGTGAGTCTGATGTAAGGCAGCCAAGTATTTGGGAATTTTCTGTCTTTACAAACCCATGGAAATAGAGCATAAGCAGAGGAATTTTATTTTGTTAAAGGAAGCACTCCGTTTCCTTCCCCCAAAGACAATGTGTTTGACAAGAAGTTCCGTGAAACTATTATTCCAAACACAGTCAGACCTGAATAGGGAGACTATTGAAATTCAGTGTAAACTGATGGGTCAACCTGCTGGAGAAATATGGTTTATCCCTCTACCCACATCTGACCTTCACTCTTCCTTTCAGGAACTACTTGTGTCAAACCTGACAAAGTCCTCTTGTTACTCTGTCATCATTCATGCTACCAAATATACTTTGATGCGTGTGGCACCACACTTACAGAAAATTGCCTCATGAACTTTTACTTAAAGCTATAATAATGTTAGCTCTATGCCTTCTTTGCTTGTTACTCTGTCATTTGGTTTGATTGTAAGAATATGATGTGGTGGTGAGTCAATTGCTCTGTGCTGCAATCTGTAAAATACTATATTTATAAAGTACTTTTTTGGAAAGGACATAGTGTATTTTTGAAGGGATTATTTTTTGGTTTATCAGAGTGTTTCTCTGTAAATGTATTGACAAACACTTAGAACTCAGAATGCTGGAGCCTGACAAGATTTTTTTGAGAATACATCTGCGTGGATGATAAAATGCCATGATTTGTTTAAAAAAGCTTTTAGAAAATTAAACTCCATTAGGAGGAAAGTGAGCTTTCTCATACAGTTATAATGTACTCTGTTGTAAAGTTGTAGCAAATTATCCTGAAGAGAGACCTCGAGGAAAACAAAGAGGTGTCCTGGCTGATGGGATCTCTATCCTGCAGGTTGGTTTGAGCCCACTAAGAGTCTCCCTGCCGTCTTTTCCTGATCTATTTTTTTTGTGTGATACTGATCCTCTTTTTCCATCCTCTCAGCCCTCGCTCCCCCAACACACAAAGTCACTGTTGCATTTCTAGCTTTAAGAAACTTGCACACAGCCTGGCTGGTGTTGCTCAGTGTTGAATGACAATCTATGAACCAGAGGTCACAGTTTGATTCCTGGTCCAGCATGTTCCCTATTGTGGGCTTGATCCCCAGTAGGGTGCATGTGGAAGGCAGCTGATCAATGATTCTCTCTTATCATTAATGTTTCTATTTCTTTCTTCCTCTCTTGGCTGGAGAAATCAATAAAAATATATTTTAAAAAAGAAACTGGAACATAGTCAAGCTAAATAGATAGTTAAGCAAATTGATAACGGTTTAATGCATAAAAATTTCCAATAACACTTCATTAACCTATGTATAATACTCAGAGTATTTGTAATGTCCTACAAAGCCTAGTCTTTGTTATTGCTGTGACTTCATCGCTCAGTGTTCTGCCCCTCATTCATTCTGTTACAGCCACACTGGCCTTCAGTTCCTCAAACAAGCCAGGTCTACTCCCTTCTCAGGCCTTTGTACTTGCTGTTCCCTCTGCTTGAAATGTTCTTTTTTTCCAGTTTTTACCTCCCTTCTAAGTCTTCTCAATGAAATCTTCCTACTCCTTATCTTCTAGTTTAGATGTCTATTTATTGTTACATTACAAACCACTTCAAAATTAGTGGTATAAGCACAATGATTTGTTACTTCAGACAATGCTCAGGTGGGATGGATGGTTCTTCCCTGCCTGGGAGTGACAGCATTCAGCTGGAAGCTCTGCAGGTTCATCTTGGTTCTCTTCTACATTGCCTCTCTCTCTACATGATGACTTTATATTCAAGATGGACAGAGGGAAAGGGGTGGAGGGTGGCATATGGGACAATAAATGGGGACATCTATAATAGTGTCAACAATAAAAATAAAGTAAAAAAAAAAAAAGATTTCCTAAACAGAAGCTGCCAGGTCTCTTAAGGGCTAGTCCTGGAGCTGTTGCTGTTGCTTATTCTATTACTCATATCTAGTCATGAGGCAAGCTCATATTCAAGGAGAGAGAAAATAGAACCTCCCTCTCTCTTTACTGTTTTTTACTGATTTGAGAGAAAGTGGGAGAAGAAGAAAGAAGAAGAAGGAGGAAGAGGAGGAAAAGGAGGAGGAGGAGAAGGAGGAGAGAAAAAGAGAGAGAGAGATCAATGTGAGAGACAGACAAACATCAATCTAATCAATTGCCTCCTGCATGCCCCCTACTGGGCATTGGGCCCACAACCCAGGCATATACCCTGACCCAGAATTGAAAGAGACTGCTTTGCATAGGATGGAAGTGTCCTGAAACATATCATGAGACCTTTATGAATTATTAAAAAGAAAACCATATTGTTATCGCCCTTTCATGTCAAAGATAATAAAATCATAGTACAAATTCAGAGCATCTATAAGTTCTGAAGGATAGTGCAGGCAGAGTATGATCATAAAATTGATTGTTTCTCTGAAAGATAATTAGTAGATAAGGCAATTCAGTAGATAACAGTATTTAATCACATTTTTTTTTTTTTAAATACAGTGGTACCTTGAGATACGAGTTTAATTGGTTCCGTAACATTGAGGTGTGGGAAACTATGAGACGCTCGAGTCTCGGTAAACTGGTGGGTTGTGTGCAGCCGGCTGCTCCACACGATTACTCCTATCTCAAATGTTGCTCTTATTTCAAAGCAAAAATCGTTCACTCGATGGCTCGTATCCCAAAAATCTCGTATGTTAGGGCACTGTAAGTACATATCTCTACCCATTTATTTATAGAAAGATAATTGAAAACCTTGCTCACAAGTCAAAGCAGGAGGCAAGCGTCCTCCATCAGGGCAATTTTAAACAATGTTTGTTTGTTTTTTATCATCTCCCAAGCTTAATTTAAGGAATCCAACCGTGGAACAAGAAGGCTGGAGTTTTTAGTCTATTTTTACTCTTAAATTTTGTGCATTGAAAACGAGCTTCCCAATGATAATTTTGGTCAAAATTATGGTCATAAAACAAAGAAGACATTCTGTGGTATGTTGACCATTCTTTTGGCCTAAACATGCCTCATTCCTAGTGGCAAAGACCCAATGAAGTGCAGACTCAATTATGTTCCCTCTCTGGGGCACAGTTGCAGTTTGAGTATTTTTTAATTATGATAACAAGTGATCTCAGATTTGGGGAAATTAGGAAAAAGGAGGAACATTGGTCCAAGAGTGTGTATTGTGGAAAAGGGCTCTAGCAGTCAGGGAGAACACACATTCACAACCATTTTTAATATCTAAGTATATACATATGGCACTCTTGGACACTCAAAGAGAGGGAAAATGCCTCTTTCCCCCCAAAAAGAAACTGTGAAATAACAGAAATAAGTTTTACAATTTTTTAATAAAATAGACTTAAAGAGATTTTATATAAATACAGTTTGTTGTTAGTAATAATATATGATGCTTTTATCATTCTATGGCTGGTTCATTTTTGCCATAGAAATATTAATTTAACCTAAATATTTATTTTATTTTCTAATTATAAACTAAATTATTGTCATTAGCAATTTATAAAATTTGGAACACATAAGAAAATAACAATGATGTTTAAAAATTAAATATGGACATAACAGCTCTTAGTACTTCAGTTTGTTTTTTCCAGTATTTTAGAGCACACACATACTTGCATAGTTGAGGTTATACTGTTTACATATTTTTAGTTCTTGCATTTAAAAAATATTGTTATTGATTTCTGAGAAGAAGGGAGAGATAGATAAAAGCATCAATAAAGAGAATCGTTGATAAGCTGTTTTCTGTACACCCCCTACTGGGGATTGAGCTCACAACCCAGGAATGTGCTCAGACCAGGAATTCAACTGTGACCTTCTGTTTCATAAGCTGATGCTTAATCACTGAGCTCTTGCATAGTTTTTATTAGTGACACTTTGGAAAAAAACTTATTAAATATATTGGGGTCACATCCTATATAATAAAACCCTAATATGTAAATAGACCAAATGGTATAATGACTTGTGCACTGACCACTAATGCAGAAGCTGCCCCCTGGTGGTCAGTGTGCTACTGCAGGGGGAGTGCCAATGAGCCAGAAGCTTGACTCACAGCTGGCGAGTTAAAGCGGTGGTGGCAGAAGCTTCTCCCACCTCTGCAGTAGCACTAAGGACACCTCAGGATTTGTCTGCCTACCAGCTTAGGCCCACTCCCACTTAGGGAGCAGACATCCCCCGAGGGGTCCCAGACTGTGAGAGGGCACAGGTTGGGTTGTGGGACCCCTCCCACACAGTGCACAAATGTCGTGCACCAGGCCTCTAGTTGGTTAATAAAATGATATAGGTTTCTGTCCTGTCTGACTGGCTCAGTTGGTTGGAGCATCATCCTGCACTCCAAAAGGTTGTGGGTTTAATTCCCAGTCAAGGCACAATGCTAGATTATGGGTTCAATCCCTGGTCAGGGTGTATTTAGGAGACAACCAATTGATTTCTCTTTCACATCGATTTTTTTTTCTTTATCTCCCCCCTCTTCTCTCTAAAAATCAATTAAAAATCATATCTCAAGTGAGGATTAAAAAAATTATAGAAGGTTCAGTTGTACAATTGTATAGTATATAAACTGTATAACATTGTGTGTTCAGCACTCAAAGTTGTCTCTTTTTTTGTCACCATATATTTGATCCTTTTTACCCTTTTCTACCTTTTCTCTCATTTTTCCCTGGTAACCAACATACTGTTGTTTGTGACTATGAGTTTTTGTTTGTCTATTTGCTACTTTCAGTTTTATGTCCCATATATGAGTGAAATAATATGATCTTTACTTTTCCATCTGACTTATTTTCCTTAGCATTCTATTTAATAAAGAAGGAATATGCTAGTTGACCATTACACCCTCACAAAGATGACAGTGCCTACAGCCAATAAGGAGGGAATATGCTAATTGACTGCCACACTCTCAAAGTTGGTGGTGCTCAGTCCCCTTATCCCTGCCAGGGCCACAGGCACATGGGCCCAGCCTCTCTGTGCACCTGCCTCCAAAGTCCCCCAGTCTCTTCAACCTGCCTAGGTACAGGCAAGCCTTGGATGCTGGTTTCCCAGCCACCCTGTGCTCAGGTAACCGGGGCCAACCAAGACTTGCACTGCTGGTAGTGGCAGCAACAGAGGTGTGATGGGGGCATCGCCTTCCCTTGATCACTGGGTTGCCTCCTGCCCTTGAGGACTCCCAGACTTTGAGAGGGGGCAGAGTGGGCTGAGAGACCACCCCCCTCCAGTGCATGAATTTTCATGCATCGGCCTATAGTGATATTATCAAGATCCATCTATGTTGTAACAGATGACAGTACTTCATCTTTTCTTATGGTTCAGTAGTATTCTATTGTGTATATGTACCATTTCTTTTTTATCCAATAATCTATCAAAGGACACTACTGTTATTTCTGTCTTAGTCTTCATGAATAATGCTCCAATGAAATAGAGATACATATATCTTAGTATGTATCTAAAACTTTTGAAAATATTGACACTTTTTACATGTTTAAAGATTCTCGGTTAACACCATTAAAAAATTATGAGCAACAAAGTAATAACAAATACATGTCGATCATCAAATGAATCTAAAAATCAAATGAATAAAAAATCTGATCAACAGAATAAACTGGTGAATGTAATCAGGAGCATGGAAATGAAGCAGACTGATAATTCTCAGGGGGGAGGAGGTGTCAGGGGGTGCAGGAAGAGATTGGAAAAAATCTTATATGCATGTATGCAATACCTATGAACACAGACAATGGGGTGGCGAAGACCTGGAGTCAGGTGGGAACCAGGTGGAGGAGAGCTATAGGGGGAAAAGAGAGGAACATCTATAATAATTTCAACAATAGAGATGAAAAAATAATAAAAAATAAGAGGCTGAGTGATATTTCATCAAAAGATTTATCTCTACTTAGCACTACCTTATTGTTGAATAGTATATTAAATTTATATAAGTAATGTTATACTATTTTTATTTTATTTATTTATTTTTTAAATTATTTATTTTTAAATATATTTTATTGATTTTTTACAGAGAGAAAGGGAGAGGGATAGAGAGTTAGAAACATTGATGAGAGAGAGACATTGACCAGCCGCCTCCTGCACGCCTCCCACTGGGATGTGCCCACAAGCAGGACACATGCCCCCGACTGGACTTGAACTTTGGACCCTTCAGTCTGCAGACCGATGCTCTATCCATTGCGCCAGACCAGTTTCGGCTATACTATTTTTAAACATTGTATCATATTAATGTTATAACAAATACTTATGTGCATTTTGATAATTTTATTAGATTTTAGTTTTAGAAGTGGAAATGCTACCAGTCAAAAAGACTAATATTTTCAAATCTGTTTTCCTTTTATATTTAATTCACTGGGGTGATATGATCTGAAGAGCATTATGCAAAATAAGCCAGTCAGACAAAGTTGTTCTTTTTTAAAATTTTTTATTGTTTGAAATATTTTTTTTATATATTTTATTGATTTTTTTACAGAGAGGAAGGGAGAGGGATAGAAAGTTAGAAACATCCATGAGAAGGAGATATGGATCAGCTGCTCCTGCACACCCCCTACTGGAGTTGTGCCAGCAACCTAGGTATGTGCCCTTGACCCGAATCCAACCTGGGACACTTCAGTCCGCAGGCCGAAGCTCTATCCACTGAGCCAAACCGGTCTTGGCTGTTTGAAATATTGCATATAACATTACATATGTCTTCTTTTTCCCCCATTGACCTCTCCCTGAGCCCCCCGCCCCCTCCTCTGCACACACACATGCCCTAGCCTCCAATTGTCTGTGCATTGGTTAAGCTTATTATATGCAAGCATACAAGTCCTTTGGTTGATCTCTTAACCCCTTCCTCACTTTCCTTTGAAGTTTGAAGATTGACAGTCTACTATATTTGAAAATGAAGCTGCTCTTAGTCATAGAATTTTGCCTTCTAGGGTAATGTTATTTTAGGATAGGTAGGTATTATTATCACAATGTGTTTGATCATCTTAATCAGATTTTTAAATGCTTGACCCGATTATTATTATTATTTTTGGATCTTCTTGGCCAAATTTATATATTTTATTTATCTTTTTTATTTTTTTAAATTTTGAAAAATAAATCTTTATTGTTCAGTTTATTACAGATTTTCCTCTTTTTCTCCCCCAATAGCTCCCCTCCACCTGATTCCCTATCCCCCACCCCATACCCTTACCCCCTGCCACTGTCTTCATCCATAGGTGTAAGATTTGTGTGAAATCAACAACAATCAAGGCTTAACTAGAACAAGGCTGTACACACAGTCCATAAAGGGGTGCATCAAGAGTGTCCACCTCAGGTAACTGGGGAGGCAGACATACTGGGCCATATAGGACACCTAGCACACAAAGCTACTCTACCAACTCAGGGAAGCACGAAATATGCAGAGACAAAAGAACAGATCACAAACAAAAGAAATGGAGGAAAACAAATGACTGGATATAGAGTTAAAAACCATGGTTATAAGGTTTTTAAAGAATTTTCTAGAAAAATATTGATAAATTTAGTGAGACCCAAGAAGAGATGAAAAAGGACCAACTAGAAATTAAACATACACTTACTGAAATAAAATATATTATAGAGACCTAATAGCAGACTAGAGACCCTCTGCCACCTGTCCTCTCCAGGATCGTGTCTCTGTACCTCAGTTTTTACAGATCCTCTGAATCTTTGTGAGTGCCTGTCTTTACTTCTAGTTGTAGAATTTTGACTCAGCTAGCTTTGCTGTGGTTCTGGATGTGTCCATTCTGTCTTTTCGTTGTAATTTTGAAGTTTTTGTGCAAGGCAGCAGTTTAGGTGTTCACCTATGCCACTATGTTGGTTTCTGTTTCTGGATTCCTTTTGTTTGGGGTTCTGTGCACTTCCTGGAATTCTAAGTCCATTTCTTTTACCAGGTAGGGAAAGTTTTCAGTTATTATTTCTTCCTATAGGTTTTCAGCATCTTGCTCTCTCTCTTCTTCTGGCATCCCCATAATTCTGATGTTGGTACTCTTGAAGCTGTCCCAGAGGCTCCTTACACTATCTTCACATTTTTGGACTCTTTTTTTCTTTTTGTTTTCCTGGCTGGGTATTTTTTCTTCCTCATATTTCAGATCTTTGATTTGATTCTTGGGGTCTTCTAGTCTGTTGTTGAATTTCTGTATATTATTCTTTATTTCAGACAGTGTATGCTTAATTTCTGACTGGTCCTTTTCCTTTTCCTTTAAGATCCTTGAAGGCCTCACTAAGTTTCTCAGAAGTTTCACTAAGTTTCTTGGAAGTTTGTATAAGATTCTTGAGTAACCTTATAAATGTGATTTTGAACTCTATGTCCAGTAGTTTGCTTTCCTCCATTTCTTTCATTCATGATGTTTCTTGCTCTCTGCATTTTGGCTGCTTCTCTGTGTTGATGGAGTGGATTTGTATGCAAATTGTCCTTTAGGGCCCAGTAGCTCTGCCTCCCTAATCACCTGAGGTGGACACTCTTGGTGTACCCTTTTGTGGGCTGGGTTCACAGTCTTATAGTTAAGCCTTGATTGCTATTGTTCACTGGAAGGAATTGACCTCCAGGCCAATTGACTGTGAAGATTAGTTGTGTCTATTAATGAAAGAACTGCTGTGCTAGAGACACTCCTATGGGGGAGGACTTGACTCAGTGGGATTTTGGTGCTCGCTGAGTCTGCCTCTTGAGTGTGTCACTTATGGATGTGAGGAGTTGAAATCTGCTGTCTTCTTCCACTGACCTCTAGGTACACTGGTTCCTGGATCTCCAAGCAGGTGAAAGTCAGCTAGTATCTGAGGCCACCCAGCAGGAGCTACAGGGAGATCTGCAGATTTCTCCTTTTTGCTTGGAGTTTGGAAGTTTTGGAGTTGTTTGACCCAGTTGCAATTTATTAGGTTAAGCTGTGAGAGGGCAGGCCATTCATATGCAAAAGGTGCTGTGAACAGTTTGTGTGGGTTTGTAAATTAGGCACGGTGGGGTTTCAGGAAATCACTAGGCTAGGTAGGGTGTGGCAAACAGCACTGGCTCCCAGTCAGTCTTCTCTGCCACATTCTGTTCAGTGTCCCACATCCTGCACAGTAAACAATGATTCCAGTGTGCACCTCTGCGAGAAGGCCACCCTCTCTTTCTGAGCCAATGGCTGATAGTCCAGTTTCTCCCTGTATGAGTCTGGGTCCCCAGAATCTCACTTGGAACTGGAGTTCAAAGAGTTGGGAACTTGTAACTCCCTCCCAATTGAAAAACAAAACAAATCAAAACAAAACAGTACATGCCAGCCCAATTTGCTCACGTCTCTGTACCTATGCCTTTCTGAGCTGCTGCATGTCCTACCAGGTCTGGATGCACTTTTTTTCTTTCTTTCTAGTTGCAGAACTTCCACTCGGCCAGCTTTCCTGTGGTTCTGGGCAATAGTCATTTTGTCTTTTAGTTGTAGTTTTGGTGTGGTTGCAAGAGACAGCACTTATAGGTGTATACCTTATGCTGCCATCTTGGTTCTCTTCCAGACAAAGTTGTTCTTGAGTTGTATTAATAAATTGCTTTCTGTGAAGATTGTACCAATGTAAACTAGAAAGTATTAATGAGATTCATCTCATCACATCGACAATGGTGAATTTAATATTAATATTTATAATTTTTTTCATTGAATTTCTCTTCTGTTTATCGGCCAGTTACATTTCTGTTTTGTGAATTGTTTATTCCTATTCTTTTTTTCGTCCATTGGTTATGGAGACTTTATTTTTTTTTAATGGTAAAGTATTATTTCATGTACTAAATTTAATCTTACAGAATAACTTCTAGGAATGCATCTAGTTGGTCCATCTATTAAATAGTTCAAACAACCTTTGCCATCTATACATATATGATGGAAGAATACAGGTTGCAATGATCATATCATTTTTCCTGTCAAAAGTCTCTAATAGCTTCTAATACAGAGAGTAAAATTCAGGGTTTTCCAAAATAGAAAAGCAGTGTATTTTTACTTTTTCCTTAATATACTACAACAGTCCCCTTTCAATTAGTATTCTTCACCCCATTCTGGACTTTTTCTATCCTGCTTAGATTTGAATCCCTGTTATATTAGTCAGAATGTTTTCTCTCTCTCTCTCTCTCTCTCTCTCTCTCTCTCTCTCTCTTTCTTTCTTTCTTTCTTTCTTTCTTTCTTTCTTTCTTTCTTTCTTTCCTTCTTTCATTTCTTTCTTTCTTTTTTATTGTGTTACATGTATACATATCTCCCCATTGCCCCCCCATCCCTCCCAGGCATACCCCAACTCCCCAGTGCCTATGTTCATTGCATACAAATCCTTTGGTTGATCTCTTATCTACCTCATCTAACCTTAATCTTCCTGCTGTAATTCCACAGTCTGTTTGAAGATTTACTGCCTCTGTATCTATCCTTTTGTTCATCAATTTATAATGTTCTTTATTATCCACAAATTAGTGAGATCATGTGATGCTTCTCCTTCATTGACTGGCTTATTTCACTAAGCATATGGCTCTCCAGTTCCATCCAGATTGCTACAAATGATAAGAATTCCTGCTTTTTAATGGCAGCATAGAATTCCATTGTGTAGATGTACCATGGATTCTGATCCACTCATCTGCTGACAGGCACCTAGGCTGTTTCCAAATTGTAGCTATTGTAAATTGTGCTGCTATGAAAATAGGGGTGCATAAATCTTTTCGGATTGGTGTTTGTAATTTCTTAGGATAAATTCCTAAGAGTAGGATTACAGGGTCAAATGGGAGATCCATTTTTAGTTTTTTGAGGAAACTCCGTACTGTTCTCCACAGTAGCTGCACCAGTCTGCATTCCCACCAACAGTGCACAAGGGTTCTCAGCATCCTTGCCAACAATTATTGTTTATTGATTTGTTGATGATTGCCATTCTGACAGGTGTAAGATGGTATCGCATTGTCGTTTTGATTTGCATCTCTCAGATGATTAATGATTTTGAACATGTTTTCATGTATCTCTTGGCCTTCCTTCTGTCATCTTTTGAAAAGGCTCTATTTAGGTTCATTGCCCATTTTTTTATTCGATTGTTCATCTTCCTTTTATTAAGTTGTATAAGTTGGGTGTAGATTTTGGAGATTAAACCTTTATCAGTGATAACATTTGAAAATATGTTCTCCCATACAGTGATCTTTCTTGTTGTTTTGTTGATGGTTTCTTTTGCTGTGCAAAAGCTTTTTATTTTGATATAGTCCCATTTGTTTATTTTTTCTTTAGCTTCCATTGCCTTTGGAGCAGTATCAGTGAAGTTCTTTCTGCATATATCTGAGATTGTGCTGCCTATGGATTCCTCTAGTATTTTTATGGTTTCCCTTCTAATGTTTAAGTCCTGTATCCATTTTGAGTTTATTTTTGTATTTGGTGTAAGTTGGTGGTCCAGTTTCATTTTTTTGCATGTATCTGTCCAATTTTCCCAACACCATTTATTGAAGAGGCTATCTTGGCTCCATTGAGTGTTCATGCCTCCTTTGTCAAATATTAG
>PVJN01042297.1:0-18417 GCA_004026805.1 Lasiurus borealis | reverse complement strand
TGATTGAAAACTTCCCCCACCTGGTGAAAGAAATAGACTTACAAGTCCAGGAAGTGCACAGAACCCCAAACAAAGGGAATCCATAGAGGACCACACCAAGACACATCATAATTAAAATACTAAGAGCAAAAGACAAAGAGAGAATATTAAAAGCAGCAAGAGAAAAACAGTTAATTACCTACAAGGGAGCACCCATACGATTGTCAGCTGATTTCTCAACAGAAACTATGCAGGCCAGCTGGGAGTGGCAGGAAATATTCAAAGTGATGAATAGCAAGAACCTACAATCAAGATTACTCTATCCAGCAAAGCTATCATTCAGAATTGAAGGGCAGGTAAAGAGCTTCACAGATAAGAAAAAGCTAAAGGAGTTCATCACCACTAAACCAGTATTAAATGAAATGCTGAAAGATATTTTTTAAGAAGAAGAAGAAGAAGAAAAAGGTAAAGGTAAAAATTATCGGAGGATCCAAGATGGCGGCATAAGATACACATCTGTATGTGCTGTCTTTCACAACCACACCAAAACTACAACTAAAAGACAAAACAACTATCCCCCAGAACCATGGGAAAGCTGGTGGAGTGGAAGTTCTACAACTAGAAGGAAAAAAAAAAGTGCATCCAGACTTGGTAGGATGTGCAGAGCCTCAGAAATGCAGCGGTATGGAGATGCGAATCGGGCTGGCAAGTGCTGTTGTTTCTCAATTGGGAGGGTGACAAGTTCCTGACTCTCTGAACTCCACTTTTTGACGAGATTCTGGGAACTCAGACTTATATATGGAGAAATTGGTCAGAAAGGAGGGTGGCTCTCTCGCAGAGTTGCACACTGGAATCATTGTTTACTGCGCTGGGGTGTGGGACACAGGACACTGAACAGAATGCAGCAGAGAGGGCTGACTGGCAGCCATTGCTGTTTGCCACACCCTAGCCTAGAGACTCCCTGAGACCCTACCCTGCCCAATTTACAAACCCACCCCGCTGTGTGGGGACTTTTGCATATGAACGGCCTGCTCACTTGCAGCTTAACCTAACAAATTGCAACTGGGTCAGACAACTCCAAAACTTTTAAACTCCAAGCAAGGAGGAGAAATCTGCAGAGCTCCCTGTAGCTCCTGCTGGGTGGTCTCAGACACTAGCTGACTTGCACCTCCTTCGAGATCCAGGAACCAGTGTACCTAAAGGTCAGTGTGAGAGGACACCAGATTTCAACTCCTCACATTCATAAGTGACACACTCAAGAGCAGACTCGGTGAGCACCAAAGCCCCACTGAAGCAAGTTCTGCCCCACAGGGGTGTCTCCAGCACAGCAGTTCTTCCATTAATAGACACAACTAATCCTCACAGTCATTTGGCCTGGAGGTCAATTCCTCCCAGTGTACCAATAGCAATCAAGGCTTAATTACAACAAGACTGTGAACCTAGCCCACAAAGGGGTGCACCAAGAGTGTCCAGTTCTTGTGATTGGGGAAGCGGAACTACTGGGCTCTAAGGACAACTAACACACAAAGCTACTCTATCAACACCGGGAAGCAGCCAAAATGCAGAGACCAAAAAACATGTCACGAATGAAAGAAATGGAGGAAAGCAAATGACTAGACATAGAGTTCAAAACCACATTTATAAGGTTACTCAAGAATCTTCTACAAACTGCCAACCAACTTATTGAGAACTCTGAGAAACTTGATGAGACCTTCAATGATCTTAATGAGAATGCCAAAAAAATGGAAAAGGACCAGTCAGAAATTAAGCATGCACTGTCTGAAATAAAGAATAATATACAGAAATCCAACAGCAGACTAGAGAATCCCAAGAATCAAGTCAAAGATCTGAAATATGAAGAAACAAAAAACACCCTAACAGAAAAACAAAAAGAAAAAGGAGTCCAAAAATGTGAAGATAGTGTAAGGAGCCTCTGGGACAACTTCAAGTGTACCAACATCAGAATTATGTGAGTGCCAGAAGAAGAGAGAGAGAGAAAGATACTGAAAACCTATTTGAAGAAATAATGACTGAAAACTTTCCCTACCCGATGAAAGAAATGGACTTATAAGTCCAGGAAGCGCACAGAAAATCAAACAAAAAGAATCCAAAGAGGACCACACTAATACACATCATAATTAAAATGCCAAGGGCAAAAGACAAAGAGAGAATCTTGAAAGCAGCAAGAGAAAAACAGTTAGTTACCTACAAGGGACTGTCAGCTGATTTCTCAACAGAAACTATGCAGGCCAGAAGGGAGTGGCAGGAAATATTCAAAGTGATGAATAGCAAGAATCTACAACCAAGAGTGCTCTACCCAGCAAAGCTATCATTCAGAATTGTAGGTCAGATAAAGAGCTTCACAGATAAGAAAAAGCTAAAGGAGTTCATCAACTCCAAACCAGTGTTATATGAAATGCTGAAGGGTTTTCTTTAAGAAGAGGAAGAAGAAGAAAAAGGTAAAGATGAAAATTATGAACAACAAAGTGATAACAAATATATACCTATCAACAAGTGAATCTAAAAATCAAGTAAATAAAAAAATCGGATGAACAGAATAAATTGGTAACTATAATAGAATTAGGGGCATAGAGAGGGAATGGACTAACAATTCTCAGGGGAAAGGAGGAATAAGGGGTGGAGGAAGAGATTGGCCAAAAATCTTACACCTATGGATGAGGACAGTGGTGGGGGGTAAGGGTATGGGGTTGGAGGGGGAATCAGGTGGAGGGAAGCTATGGGGGCGGGGGGCAGAGGAACATCTGTAATAAACTGAACAATAAAGATTTATTTTAAAAAAGTAAAAAATAATTATCAACAACAAATGAATCTATCAGCAAGTGAATCTAAAAATCAAGTGAATAAAAAATCTAATGAACAGAATAAACTGGTGAATATAATAGAATCGGGGGCATAGAAAGGGAGTGGACTGACAATTCTCAGGGGGAAAGGGGTGTGGAGGGTGCAGGAAAAGACTGGATAAAAATTGTACACTTATGGATGAGGATAGTGTGAGGGAGGAAAGGGCAGAGGGTGGGGTGGGAACCTGGAGAAAGGGAATTATTGGTGGGGGAGGGAGGAACAATTGTAATAATCTGAACAATAAAGATTAAATTAAAATTAATAAATAATCAAAAAATGTTTCACCAAAACCATTTATCAAATATTTCCTTTCCCCATTTCACTCATTCATACTATAAAAATTTGTTGAAGTATTGGGGATATAGCAGTAAACAAAACTAAAATCTCCCTTCTTTTATGGAACATACAGTCTAATGTGACAGACTGTGAATAAAACAAATAAATAGATTATATATAATGACTATGATGAGTTGCTATGGGGAAAATTGATCAGAAACAGAATAAGGATTGGGAGTGCCAATGGCAAGTGTGGAGGTTATACTAACCATCTACTGCCTCAAATAGGAATATGATGTCAGAAAGACGGGTCAGGATCAGAATCAGGATCAGGTGATTCCATGGCAAATCCATTCTCCATGTGAGATTGAAAGTGGTAGGTTGCCTGGCCAGCGTGGCTCAGTGGTTGAGCATTGACCTATGAACCAGGAGGTCACAATTCACTTCCTGGTCAGGGCACATTCTCCAGGTGATGGGCTCCATCCCCAATGGGGGCGTGCAAGAGGCTGCTGGTCAATGATTTTCTCTCATCAATGTTATATCTCTCTCTCCCTCTCCCTTCCTCTTTAAAATCAATAAAAATATATGTGTTTTTTAAAGGGCTAGTTTGTCTTAGATGAGTAACGATGGAGACCATGCCACATTAGTTATATGAGGAGGTGTCAGAGTTGGGCAAGAAAATAAAAAGTGATCCGGAGAATGCTGTAGCCTGAAGGACATATGCTCATTTTGAACTCAGAGTTAACATGGAGAGAGATTATTGGTCACTCTGAAGTACTATGATCTCCATTATGCTGAGGTTTTGTCCACTAAACAGAATCTATAATTTCAGAATCTAGAAAGCTGTCTTGTAATACATTCCAATCTCTAATTAATAAATAGCTGAAGTTTCTGCTAAAGATGAGTTTCATGAGTAGACATGGTATCTGTTTCCATTCCATTTCAGATACAATACCAGGGAGACAGTGCATGGCTTCCTGTTTTTTCCTGCTCAAGCAATTTGATGATGTCTTGATTTACCTCAACTCATTTAAGGTCAGTATAGAATTTTCTAGATGACTGTGTATACAAAATACTATATATAATGTGTCAGAGAGAAGATATTCTTAGAGATGGCCTATTTATTATGGTGGCATCAGCTAATTCCTTATGCTTATTTTTGTGTTTATCTTATATAACTGATGTTTTTCTATTTTATATGATAATGCTCAATGTAACCTATTCTTGGGATGTTTTTCAGAGTTATTTCTATAATGATGACATCTTTAACTTTAATTATGCCCAAGCCAAAGCTGCAACAGGCAATACCAGTGAGGGTGAAGAGGTGGGTACCTGCTTTGGAAGGCATTTAAGTGATTCTGTCTAAAAGCATTACTGTCTTTTTCTCACTGACATAAAATGTTCAAGGATAAAGGACTATTAAAAGTTTCTTTGTCCTTAGGTCACATTAGAAAGTACAGTGTGAATAGATATATAGATTTTATGACCACATTAATGTTTTCCTTTCTTGATAAATTTTATAAAAGCATAATATACATGGAGAAAAGTATACAAATCAAAGTATATACTGAGTGGCCAGATTATTATGATCTCTGAGTGCATAATAATCTGACCACTCAGTGTACTTATGTATAAGGGAAAGCTTGCAAATCTTGATATGTCAAGGGATCAGGAGATAGTGGCCCCCAGTCTCTGGCTAGTAAGTCCTTTGCTTCTTTCTGATTACCTACAATGCAGTTCCTGTACATGGAAAAACCTTATTTTAAAATCCCAGCTCTGTGGTCAGTCTACACTGAGTGGCCAGATTATTATTCGTTCAGAGATCATAATAATCTGACCGCTCAGTATGTAGCTTGATGGGTTTTTTAAGGGGAATAGAACCGAATAATTAGAACTAAATCATGAAACAGAATATTATCATAATCCTAGAAACCCTCTCATCCCCTCTTTGACTCAATCTCTTTACTATAAGGTAACAATGATCTTGCTTCTAACTTCATAGAAGTGATTTGTTTAAATTATTCAAAATAATTCAGTGAATTATTCAATTGAATTTTGTTATTCAACAAATTATTCTAATTTCTATTATGATTTCTTTTTTGACTGAGTTACTTTAAAATGTTTCATGATTTTCAAAAATGCATTATCCTTCTCAGGTTTTAAATTTTGATTTCTAACTTAATTGTATTATAGTCACAGAATGTGGTCTATGTAACACCAGTCCTTTAAAATTGGCCAGTAGCATGGTCATGCATTCTTGAAAATAATATGTATTGTACAATTGTTAATTGTTTTGTTAAAGTCTTTTATATCCTTACCAACCTTTTGTCAGCTTGTGAATTCAATAACAGAAATATGTTAAAATCACCACAATTTTGTCCTTCACTGTCTTAGCAGCCTGTATAAAATTTGGTCATCTATAAGGCTATGTTAAACATTAATGTAAGATAAATGGATATGAGTGTTTTTACTACAAAACCATCTTCATGTTTATTCCCTTTCTTTCCTCCTCTTGCAGGTTTTCCTTTTAATACAAAGTGAGAAGTTAAAAAATGATTACATTTACCTCAGTTGGTTAGCTCGATGCTGTGAGTCTTTTTTTTTTTACTGTAATTTTTTATTTTTCAATTACAGTTAACATCCAATATTATATTAGTTTCAGATGTATACCACAGTGATTAGACATTGTATATCTTACTAAATTATCACTCTGATAAATCTAATACCTATCTGATACCACATGTAGTTATTACAATATTATTGACTCTATTCCCTATGCTGTATTTTATATCCCCATGATCATACTGTGAGTCTTTTTTATTTTTAATATATTTTCATTGATTTCAGAGAAGAAGGGAGAGATAAAGACATCAATGATGAGAAGGAATCATTGATAGGCTGCCTTCTACATGCCTCAACTGGGGATCGAGCCCGCAAATGGACATGTGCCCTGACCAGGAATCAGATCTGTGACCTCCTTGATTCACAGGTCGATGCTCAAGCACTCAGTCACTAGCTGGGCTGTGAATCTTTCTTTTTTTCTTTCTTTTTTAAATTTTTTGAAGTATATTTTATTGATTTTTCACAGAGAGGAAGGGAGAGGGATAGAAAGTTAGAAACATTGATGAGAAAGAGACATCGATCAGCCGCCTCCTGCACGCCCCCTACTGGGGATGTGCCCGCAACCAATGTACATGCCCTTGACTAGAATCGAACCTGGGACCTTTCAGTCAGCAGGCTGACGCTCTATCCACTGAGCCAAACCGGTTTTGGCCTGTGAATCTTCTTTCAAATGTTATAGAAGAATTATCTTTTTGTTCCCTGCTATATAATCTTCTGGATGGAAATTATACTGAGCATTTTCTAATTTTGTTTTGTGCTATAAAATAAGTGAACACCAAAATCGGGTTATTAATGCTAGTCAGGGTGGCATGCATATATATAATTTTACCATGGGATTAGGTCTGCCATGTAGCACTGGCCTAGCATGTCCAGCCCTGAAAGATGGCAGGTTCTTCCTGTTAAAGTTTCCAGAGTCTCAGTTTACAGTGTTGTTTTGTGTGAAATAATACTGTTATGCTAATTTTATCTTTTTACTATAATGCGGGATTAAAATGGGGCAAAATGTCAAAAACATGATTTTTAAAATATTATTTAGCTTACAGTGTGTGTCTGCCTCTCTCTCTCTCTTCACTATCTTTTCTTGCTCTTTCTGTACATCTAGATTTCAAATGTTCCCTGAGTTTTAAAGTTGCAGAAAAAATTTTAGCAATCAGATATTTTTTTTAAAATATATTTTATTGATTTTTTTTTACAGAGAGGAAGAGAGAGGGATAGAGAGTTGGAAACATTGATGAAAGAGAGACATTGATCAGCCGTCTCCTGCACGCCCCCTACTGGGGATGTGCCCACAACCAGGATACATGCCCTTGACCAGAATCGAACCTGAGACTTTTAGTCCTCAGGCCGACGCTCTATCCACTGAGCCAAACCGGTTTCAGCAGCAGTCAGATATTTTAAGTGAAGCTGAAAATATCTTAGTAGAATTGAATGAATGATAGGTGTTCTCTTTTAAGCAGATGACCTAAGTGGGAACTACTAGAAATCAACCCAACCTGAAAAGATATAATTATCTGAATACTAACTTCAATAAAAAATTTAAGTATAGCAGAATTCAGATAGGGAACCAACTTAATGCCAACATTGCGAGCTTTCCATTTAAGAGCTATTTAGTTCTAAACTAGAACTAAATACATAAAATAGCAAGATGTAGAAGTGTATTTCTTATACATTTAAAAAACATAAATCTTTGTTTCTTTTTGAAGATATAATGAATAAGAAACCAAGACTAGCCTGGGAACTTTATCTCAAGATGGAAACCTCTGGCGAGTCCTTTAGCCTCTTACAGCTCATTGCTAATGATTGTTACAAGGTGAGTCTGAATGAGGATACAGGGAAATTGAAGATCAGCATCACACTACTTGCATTAGCTAAATGTTGAGGAAAAGTGTCCTAGAGACTAAATGACTATTGGTGAGAAGATTTGCATAGTGATATCAGAAATGTCATCTCTATTATGAATGAACTGAGTTCAGAGATAGATAGCATGATGGGGTTTTTTATATGTATATGAAATAATGATTTAGAGAGGAAGTTTTAGATTTCCAAAGGCTATGAATCTTTAGATAGCATCCAGATACAGATATTCATCCGGGATTTGGAAATTTGGTTTTGAAGCTTGAGAAGGATGTCCTCTGACATCTAGAGACATAGATCTAGAGAAATTAACATTTCAGTAGTAATTGAAACCCTCAAAAACAGTGCAATTTCCCAGATAAGAAAGTAAAGTGAGAAAAATAAATGGTTTCAAAACTTAGGGAATACTAATATACAAATAGTAGACAGGAAAGACAAAGGAACCAGAAAAGGAAAAAGAAGACCCAGTCATTTAGTAAAGGTCTGACTGTGTGTGTGTGTGTGTGTGTGTGTGTGTGTGTGTGTGTGTGACATTTGAGAGTCAGGGGGAACTTTTTAAAAATTAAGAGTGTTTTTTAAAAAATAGCCTCAAATTCCAGAAATTCCTATTTTTGGTATATTTCTGCTTATCCAAAACACAGAAAATGTCAGGTAAAGGTAAAGAGAGTCTAGTGTTAGTCTAGATGAATCATTTTAGCCTGGCTGGTGTGGCTCAATGGTTGAGCGTCAACCTATGAACCAGGAGGTTGTGATTCCATTGCAAGTTAGGGAACATTCCTAGGTTGTGGGCTTGATACCTAGTAGGGGGCAGGCAGCAGATGATCAATGCAGGAGGCAGATGATCAATGATTCTCTCTCATCATTGATGTTTCTGTCCTTCCCTCCCTCCCTCTGAAATCAAATTTTTTAAAAAAGAATCATTACAAAAATTAAGTGAGTTGCCATCAATAAAAAAGGTTTTAAAACAGAAAACTTGAAATTGTTTAACATGACTTGGTGGATGGTATTGATGTTAAGTGAGTTAGGGGAAGCAGAGGGGAAAAAAAACAAAAGATGAGAATTTAGTTCAGTTTTACATATAATAAATCTGAAGTGTGTTTGGGGCTCCTGGGCAGAGATGTTACATATAGAAAATTACTAGGGTGATTCAGAAGTTCAGGTGTTCATGTGAGAGATCAGGATTAGAAACCAATTTTAGACGTTAACAGCAGTCATGGTGATGGTGATGGGAGCGGCAACAGCAGAGTATGGGAGAGAGGTTAACTGGGGAGTGGTATGAGAAACCATGTGTTTATGGGACAGAAATAGAAAGAAGAGTCGGTGAAAGAGACAGGATAAAGATGAACAGAAAGGGAAGGAAAGAAAACAGGAGAGATTTATATTGGTGCTTTTCATTACTTTTTTCCCCCGTTCCCATGTTGTCAAAAATCAAAGGAAGGAGAATGTCAAATCTGCACTTGGATGACATTGAGGCCTGAGAAACAGCAGTAGGTAGAGAAGAAAATAAAATTAGAAAACAGATGCAGTAAGCTTATTGTTGACCACTATCTTTAAAAAAACTGATGCTGAGGATAAGGAGAAATGTGAAGCTAACTTAAAAGGGGAAACAGGTTAGGGATTTTGTGGGGGAGGGATTTATTTTTGCTGGTGGAGAGGGAATTCTTTTTCTTTTAGAATAGGAATAAGAGTATGTCTTTAAGTAAAAGATGAAGAGCAATTGAACCAGATGATTAAAGATTCAAGAGAGTGGGGGCATTTTTAATGGAGTAAGGTCCTATTGAAGATGAGAAGGGGACAGGGTTAAGATGAAAGGAAGATAATGACTTTGAAAAAGTTTCCCACTGGATAGAGCCTTGGCCCATGCACTGAAGGGTCGATGTTTCTCTCTCTCTCTCTCTCTCTCTCTCTCTCTCTCTCTCTCTCTCTCTCTCTCTCTTTTTCTCTCTCTCTCTTTCTCTCTCTCCACACACACACACCCCTTCCTCCCTCCATTTCACCCTTTCTAAGAATCAGTGGAAAAAATACTCCGCTTAGGATTAACACCAACAAAAAGAAAAACAATTCGGCATTACCTAGTGTCTCATTGGTCCACAACTACCCACTAGTTAGGTGATTCACTGGAAGAACTCATATCACTCAACATAAAGTTATACTTATAGTGAAGATTTATTACAATGCAGGAAGAGGAGAAAAATATATGTATGTAAAGGCAAAGATTAGAGAGGTCAAGCACACAGCACACATTTTCTTGTCCTCCCTCTGTGCAGATTGCACAGCATGTCTTTCTATAGCTGAAAACTGCAGAGATGTGTACAAGATGTCCTTGTTACTAAAAACAAAGAACCAATGGAAAAAAAGGCAGTGTCCTAACATGTCAATAATTGCATTAAATGTAAATGATCTAAATATAACAATTAAAAGACAGCTTTGACAGAGTAGATTAAAAAAAATGACCCAACTCTCTATAAGAAACTCATTTTAAATATTATGATATAGGGGGATGAAAATTAAAGGATGGAAAAAATATACCACAGTATAGTAGACAGTTTTTTATCCCAGGAAATGAAAACCAATATCCACGTAAATACCTATTCACAAACGCTTGCTCTCTCAGGCCAGTTTGGACATGCTTGAGAGACCTGCCAGACTCTCTTCAGACACCTCAATTATATAAGTAAAAAACCTTCCATACCCTCTTGGTGTGTGTATAGCATCATCCTTTTTTTTTTTTTTTAATATATCTTTATTGATTTCAGAGAGGAAGGAAGAGGGAGGACAGATAGAAACATCAATGATGAGAAAGAATCATTGATTGGCTGCCTCCTGCATGTATCCTTTGGGGAACAAGTCCACAACTTGGGCATGTGCCCTTGACGGGAATCAAACCCAGGACACTTCAGTCAACGCTCTATCTATTGAGTCAAATGGGCTAGGGCAACATCATCATTCTTGATATCTAAACCAAACTTTGGATGCAAGTCCTTTCTGCCTTTGCAATGTTATATAACAGGAAGAAACTATTAATGCACGAAATAACTTGGAAAAACAAGGTACATTATGTTGAATGAAAAAAGCCAATCTTAAAGAATCTCATACTGCTGTTTTATATATGTACACTAGTGGCCCGGTGCACAAAATTTGTGCACATTAAAAGGGAATTAGTTAGAAGAAATATTTTAATATTGCTATTTGCCCTTTCTCTATAATAGAAGTGTCAGAGATGAAAGAAAACTAGTAAAATGTATATAAAATCTCCCTCCAGTCGGAGTCTGGGATGCACTGCGGGACCTAGAGTCAAGTCCCTGCCTACCACCCACACGCACTTCGAAAATGCAGGAGACCCAGACCCAGCTGGCCCCACCCCTATTGGGTGAGACCCAGACCTGGCCAGCCTTACCCCTGTCAAGCCCCTCCAGGCGGAAGCGCAGCCTCAAGTCCCCTGGTCCAGAGCTGAGGTGGGGGGCGTGGCCTGGAGTCCCCTGTCAAGCCCTGCCTTGCGGGGGGGAAGGGGGGGTGGGGAGGGGAGGGGGAGCACGGGGGGACACAGTCTTAAGTTTCCCAGCCTGGCTGGCACTGGGGCGGGGGGTGCAGTCTGAGGTCTCCCATCCTGGTGCTGGGATGGGAGGCGTGGCCTGAGGTCCCCCATCAAGCCCAGCCTTTCCCACTCCCTGCACCCCCCCCCACTCCCCCACTCCTTTGCAGCATCATGTCAGTGCTGAATAGGGACACATGCAGGCAGTATCATGTCCCTAACCGGGGATGCAGGCAGGCAGCTTCACCTCAGCGCTGGGCAGGGATACATGTAGGCAGCATGACATTGGCATTGAGGGCGGCAGTCCCCATCCCCATCCCTGCCCACAGTCGGGTCATGACTGGGTCACCATAATCTTTTTACATATAGAGATTACCTCTTTATATGTATAGATAACATTCTTTAAATTTTATTTATGTATTTATTTATTTAAATCCTTACCTAGGATATTTTTTCATTGATTCCAGAGAGAGAGGATGGGAGAGGGAGAGAGAGAGAGAATCATCTATGTGAGTGAGAAACATGGGTTCTATATGCCTTCCCTTCCCCTCTGACAAGGGATCAAACCTACAATCTGGGTACATAACCTGGCCTAGAATCAAACCTGTGACCCCTTGCTGCCCTTAGACAATGCTCCAACTAACAGAGCCACACTGGCCAGGGTAATTTTTATTGATTTTTTAGAGAGAGGGAGCAGCAGGAAGAAGGGGAGCAGAGGGAAAGGCAAATGGAGAAAAACACTGACTTGCTTCTCCAATCATTTATGCATTTATTGTTTGCCTCCTGTATGTGCCCTCACCAGGGATTGAACCCATAATCTTGACATATCAGGATGACACTCTAACCAACTGAACTTATCTAGCCAGAGCCTAACATTCTTGAAAATTATAGAAATATGGAAGAAATTAGTAATTGCCACGAGTTAGGATGTGAGCAGGGAGAGGAATGCATACGATTATAAAGGGTTAGCACAAGGTAGATCTTTGTGGTGATAGAACAGTTGTGTATCTTGATAGTGGTGGTGGGTATATGAATCTATGCATTTGTTAAAATGATAGAACTATACATATATTGTAGCAACGTGCATTTTCTGGTTTTGATATTGTGATATTGTACTGTTGTTATATAAGCTGTTAGGTAGGGCAGGATTGGGGGGGGGATTGAAAGATACGTGAGATCTCCCTATACTATCTTTGCAACTTCCTGTAAATCTATAATTCAAAATTAAAAGTTTATTATTATTATTATTTATTTCAGAGAGGAGAAAAGAGAAAGAGAGATAGAAACATCAATGATGAGAGAGAATCATCAATTGGTTGCTTCCTGCATGCCCCCCACTGCAGATTAAGCCCACAACCCAGGCATTTGAACCCAACCCTTCAGTCCACAGGCTGATTCTCTATCCCGTGAGCCAAACCAACTAGGGCCAAAATTAAAAGTTTTAAAAAAATAAACCAACTAGCTATAGCTGGTTTGGTTCCATAGATAGTCAGTCTGCAGACTGAAGAGTCCCAGGTTTGATTCTGATCAAGGGCACATTCCCTGGTTGGGAGTTCGATCCTCGGTAGGGGCATGCAGGAAGCAGCAGATCAATGATTCTCTCTCATCATTGATTATTCTCTCTCTCTCTACCTCTCCCTTCCTCTCTGAAATCAATAAAAAAGTATATTTAAAAAAAACACACACACACACACAAAACAACATATCTTTATTTTTAAAAATAAAATAAAATAAACCAACTAGCTTTAGCCAGTTTGGTTCAATTGATAGAGCATTGGCCTTCGGACTAAAGAGTCCCAGGTTCTATTCTAGTCAAGGGCACATGCCTGGGTTGTGGGCTTGATCCCCAGTAGGGGTGTGCAGGAGGCAGCCAATCAATGATTCTCTCTTTATCATTATGTTTCTCTCTCTCTACCTCTCCCTTTATCTTTGAAATCAATAAAAATATATGATTTTTAAAAAGGGTATAGGAGGTCAATGGGGGGAAATTCTTTATTGTTTACTTTCAACAATAAAGAATTATTTTAAAAAAACAAGAGTTATATCCAGCAATATAGGTGAATCTTATAAATATACACAAGACACAAGAGTATTTATAGTATTATTTTATATAGATAAAATTCTAAGTGCAAAACTCAATTATATTACCTAAAGTTATACACATAGGTGCTTATAAAGTCAAAAGATTGATGACCATAAAAGTTGGAATAGTAGTTAATTCGGAAGGAAGGAGAAGGTTGTGGTTTGGAAGGGACACAAAGAGCTTCTGTTTTGCTGTCAATGTTTCCTTTCTTGACCTTCGTAGTGGTTATACTTGTATTCACTTTATAATCAGACATTAAACTGTACATTTATGTAGCATGTACCATTCTCTATGTGTGTTATTTCACCCTGAGAAGTGCTTAAGAGGACATAGGAAGAAGGATTAACTTTGAAAAGTAATAGGAACACTTCTCGCCCTAACCAGTTTTGCTCAGAGGATAGAGCGTCAGCCCATGGACTGAAGGGCTGCGGGTTTGATTCTGATCAAAGTCAAGTGCTCGGTTTGCAGGCTCAATCCCTGGCTCCCATCAGGGTGTGTGCAGGAGGCAACCAATCAATGTTTCTTTCACATGGATGTTTTTCTGTCTCTCCCCGCCTCCACTCTCTTAAAATGAAAGAACATTTATCCCTGTGAGATAGACAGAAAAGAGGGAAGGATGAATGAAAGTATAATTTAAATGGAAGGGAGGAAAGTTGTATTTTCCCTGAAGTAGAGAAAAAGCTATGCTAAGAATGCAATAGAGCTCTTCAAGAAATTGGTAAATGTTTATGACAACAGTTTATAGGAATGGAGAAGTAACTAAACTACACTGGAAGTAACTAAACTACACTACACTAAAGCCAGTTGACTAATGGGTTTGCCAGCCACTGGACTAGACTAAATGCTACCATGTAGTTGGAAGCTGTGAGGATTAGGCAATTGTGGCATATTATGTGCAAAGAGCTAAAGGGTGGTATAGGATTACTCAATTTGAAGCCTTCAGTGAAATTTTTATATAACACCATATGTTTTTGATTGCCAGTCAAGTAAACTCATCTAAGCAAAATTTAATGTTATTCAATGTTTCCTATAAGGCCATTGAAATATATATGTGAAAATAAACGTTTTAAAGAGTTGGTGTTTTAGAATAGTATTTAGTATACATCAAAGCATACTGAGAATTTAGACAAGGTCAGGGAAAGACCATCCTCTTGGGTTGAACATGATCAAACTAGCATAAATGGAATGATAGTAATCCCTACAGAATGTAGTGAGAAGACATGAAAAATACTCAGTTCAAATCACAGTTGTTGGAATTTACTTTCAAGATTAGAATTAGAAGAATGATAGATGTGTTGCTTATAGAATAACTTGACTATATGTAAAAAATACATATTGTTGAAAACTGAATGAAGGTAAGCTAATTTAAATTCACACATGTATGCAAACTGATTTTCTTCTTTCTTGGTTTAATAAATAATTAAAATTTATCTAATTTGCTAACAGAAAATTTTGTCATTACTCATGCACTCATTTTATACAATCCTGCTTCACGGCATCTTTATGTTTAGTTTCATTCTGTGTAATCTTGTGACTAAAAGTACTAGCACAATTCTTTCTTTTATTCAGATGGGCCAGTTTTACTATTCAGCCAAAGCTTTTGATGTCCTAGAAAGGCTGGATCCTAACCCTGAATATTGGGAAGGCAAGAGGGGGGCCTGTGTGGGCATTTTCCAGATGATCTTAGCTGGGCGAGAACCCAAGTAAGTACACAGACAACAAACACTACCTCTACTCATTTGCTGGTTTGTGAGGAAAAAGAACTATTTTCATGATGGCATTCTCTTCTGAAAACTCAAAATTATAAAATATTTTAGAATGCTGAATAAAAATAAAACTTTTTGATGCTATATATTTGTATCTGACCTTTCTCCTTCAGAAAATTTTTATTTTATAGAATCAGATCATTTTAAATCCTAATACTGGGGACATCGAGCATACTACAGCTCTCAAATATAAGAGCAAGATAAATATTTGCTTCTAAATGAATTGCCATTGTATAAACAAAGTCTTCTTCAATCTCTTCTATCTTTGCCTATTAGCTTTTTCTTGTCTTTTAGTTTAGGCCTCAAAGAATTAGGATTGGAGTAGATGTGGTTAATAATTTTTTCTTCATTTGCCTCTAATATTCCAGAAAAATAATAAGACATTAGGTTAAATAAAATTAAGTGGCTTGTAGCTCCATTTGTAACAAAAATTGAAATGCTTAAAATGAAATTCAATGTGCTAAAAATAACTTCATGGAATGTATTTGTTACTGATGTATGAATAGGAGATATGATTATTTTATATGTAAACGCTCTTTCAAAAATTACCTCCCGCTTTGTATCTATTTCCAGTCCTAAATAAAAGTTTAAAAGAATTTGATTAAGTGAAATAGGTTTAAGGGGGAAAAATAAGTTGAAAATATGAGAGAACTTTTAGGAAGAGGATCAATATGCAGTTGCCTGTAGATTTGATAAGGTAGTAGGGAAGTTTTAGTATGCTTAAAACACTAATTCTAATTATAATTAAATTTAAATTAATTAAAACATAAACACTGGGCATTTGCTAACTCTTGGTTCTTAACTTTCTTCTTTTCCGTATTTTTAATATATTATTTTTCTTGAGGAAATCATCCATTCCTCTGGCTTTGTAAAATTTCACAAATATGGCAGTGATACCCAGTTTATGGTGATTGTCACCTTAAACAAAGAGAAATCTGGGACTCAGACAAGTTAAGTGACTTGTTAGTAAGGAGCTAGAAGTGGAACCCAAGTCTGCTCCCAGCTCACTAATATGTCCTCTTTCTACTCTGTCATGGAGAATAAGCACAAAAATGGAAATACTAATGTCTTATTAAGACAAAAGATTAATACATGTGTATAGATAGTCTAAGTAAACAAGGAAAACTTGGGTTGGTGAAAAGGATATCATAGAATTTTCATTTTACTACACCACCATAAGATAGAACAGTAGGAAGTTTGTAATTGGTTTATGAATACACAGGGAAAGCGTCTGTTACTAAAAATGCCCTACTAGAAATATTTATGAGTTTATTTTACCTGTTAGTATTCATTCTTTATTAAAACACTTTGTCCTTTCAAATTCTTTCTCAGAGAGACCCTTCGAGAAGTGCTCCATTTACTGAGAAGCACGGGTAACACCCAAGTAGAGTACATCATCCGGATCATGAAGAAATGGGCCAAAGAGAACAGGGTGCCAGTCTGACATCCCTCCGGAGGCCTAGAGAACAGTAACTACCTTGACAGGAAATTGGGAATTACTTTCCCTGTAAGATGCAGGAGGCTATTTTATTGACGTTTTTCCTTCCTTGTTCTTCAAGCCACAAGACCACTGACTGCTTAGACTTGACTCCAGGCTAAACCAAGTGTCATAATCTGTGCTGTGGCCCCTGTGTGATCTGACCAGCAATAAGACTTTGAATTTATCTGGTGCCTTTCTTCCAAAAATACTCAGAATACTGTCATGTAATTTATTGACTTTAAGGAGAACAGCATAACTTTGTTCTTACATTAACATTCTATGGCGTTTTCTCCAAGCTGCAATAACAAATGTCATTAATGCTCAAGAGTCACCATCATTCTATCATCTTATTTTTAGCCATCTCTGTACACTATCTCGTTACTAGGGGATTCCATAAAGAATTTTGTAATGCGTCTCTGAATCTTGGGAGAACAGAAGTTATAAATAGCTATCTGATTCTAAAAATGTCAGTAAGAACCTTTATCCAAGCTGCCCGTTCATTAATAGATAATAGGCTTAGGACTTAATCTTTTAGTAACTGAATTCTTGATGATAATAACATGTCGCAGTGGAGTAACAGTGCAGTTTTTTAAAAGGTTAGTACTATGAAAAAATCTATGTGATACATTTAAGGAACTCTCATTTGTCATTTCGTCATTGTATTTTAGGTAACAAAACAGTTTAGGTTTTCCCTTCATGTATCTTGCTGAATAAACATCAATTTTGAAAGTAGGGCTGCAAAGGCTATGTGTACACATTATGGCCATGTATTAATGTAATGATGTAGAACATGGGTGTGTAGAGCACCATGAGGGATTTCTTAATGGCTGGGCTCTATCTTAAGAAATATCCAAGCCCCCTGTTTCTGAGCTTTTGCAACATAATCCTATTATACAACTTAGCATTCTTAGGCTCACAAGCTATTTTCAGAAAATAGACCTTCATGTTTTTATGTACCAGATTACCTTTGTTTCTACACCATATTTTTTTCTTTGAGTTTAAGGCACCCAGTATTACAGGTGTAGAAAGTGCAGAGCCATCTCTATGGATGAAGAAGGTGTATAGACTAGAGATGGGAACATGGAAGGAGTAAAGGCAGTGAAGGAGAGATGATCTAAGACTTCAGATACTTCTGAACAGTTGCAAAAGTTCTTTCAGCTCTACTCAGGAAGATGACCGGTTTCCTTGTCTTTTATCTTAGACCCAGATCTAAGCAGTTCAGAGCACAAATCAAAAGAAACTGGCCTGAATAACTGAAATTTAGAAAACAAAGTTACATCCTTTTTCATATGCTAAAACTTCGCTGTTTCCTCAATAAGTTGTTCCTACTTTTTCAATAATTGGTTCTCAGTATCCAACTAGAGATAATGCTAGGTGCATCAGATCTGGGCAGAACCTGCTATAATTTTTAGAATCTTTCTGGTTATTCTTAAAAGATTAGGAAAGGTAATAGTGGAAAAAAGATGAAACTCTTTGGTGGCTTTTGGCGATGAAATGTGCCTTCCAGTTAATTGCTGTTATTTTCAAATTCCCTATCTTTGAAAAGCTTTCCCACTAATGATGATTTACTTTTAAATGAGCTTTTGTTGAATTTAATACTTCACCTTGCGTTTTTCTGTCTTTTTGTTGGGGGGGGGGGGGTAGAGTGGGGATCTGATATTTCAAAAATAGCAATTCCCAGAATTTTAAACTAATTCTTAAAAAGTTTTTAATCTATAGAATTGAACAAAAGCCAAACAAAACCAAAAACCTTAAAGACTAGTTTAGAAAAGATACCATCCAGTTCCACCATTCAGGATAGCTACTTCTAAAAGGTCTTGGTATGGTCTCAAGACTGCAGAGTGGTTTGCACAACTGCTTTTCTCCATGTGACAATACAGGAGAAAGAAAGGTCCAGGCTTAGGAATGCTGTGTAACGTGTACAGTTCATAGCATCTGAAAGGTTAGCATGGTTGTGGTGCAC
>PVJN01042296.1:0-18320 GCA_004026805.1 Lasiurus borealis | reverse complement strand
TTTTTTTAAAAAGTTTAAAATGAATTGGGATGCATTACAGAGTAACACAGATACCAACATAAGCCATGAATACACACTTGGCGATTGTGACGACTTGGCAAATGTTTTACATTGGCAAAGCGAGGCCCAACTCTGGAGCAGGAATAATGAGATGCAAGTGGGTTGGAAATTTTTAAAACTCTCTGCATTCTAAAAAAAAAAAAAATTCAGACTGTGATCTGACTTCTTTCTCTATCTTTATATAGTTTGGGTGGGTTTTTTCCCCTATTGCAAAAGCAATGTGCACATGTGCCGGAAACCAATCATTGTCTCACTGATAGCAAGTGTGGACAAGGAACCCAGAAGGCTGGTCAACCTTGAAGCTCTGAAAGGTCAAAGCCAGCCACCCCCTATCTAATGGAGACCATGAACTTCCCCATCAAATACTCATGTCAATCCTTACTGAGAAGATAATCTACTTGTTACTGGAATGGCCTGCTTCAGGGCAAAGGGTGGATCCCAAACCTGAATAAAAGGGGTGGCAAGGCCAAAGGAAGGGGGTAGTCTTTCCACTGGAGGAAGGCTCCCGCCTGTCCCCTCCATCCCCCCCCCACTCCCATATCGCCAAATTAATGCTTTTCTAGTCTCTCTTTTCATTTGCATACAGCCTCCTCCAGAACTCGAACCCTGAACAGGAACCCTGAACCCCGAGGGACATGAAAGAGGTTCCCACATACATGTTAACAGTAATAAAATGCAGACAAGAAGATGAATATAAAACCCCGGTATCTCACCACCCAACCACAAACGCTGCTCGTGCCAGGCCAGGCCAGTGGCTGTGAGATCCGACGCTAGGTTTACACCTACACCTTCCGAGCTCCACCCCCAGGACCTTCCTGATTCCTGGGCCTCTCCAGCCTCCACCCGCGCATTTACCAGGAGCGGGTGTTAAGGTCCGTTCCCTCTCGGGCTATTCACAGGTTACGTGAAGCAGAGGCCTGGTATACCTGAGCTCCCAGACTCTGGCTGTTACGCAGAGCTTTGTCCCTGCGTGGACCTAGTTATTTTTAGAAAAATGGCACCTCTCACCCCCATCAAACCCAGGGAGTCTCCAAAGGTAAAGACTGCCAGGAGTACACAGCAGGAATTATTCGAAAAAAAAAAAAACACAAAAAACACAGGATGCCAAGACCAGTTTGGCTCAGTGGATAGAGCGTAGGCCTGCGGACTGAAAGGTCCCAGGTTCAATTCCGGCCAAGGGCATGTACCTTGCTTGCGGGCACATCTCCACTGTGGGGCCTGCAGGAGGCAGCTGATCAATGTCTCTCTCTCATCGATGTTTCTGACTTTCTATCTCTCTCCCTTCCTCTCTGTGAAAAATCAATAAAATATATTTAATTTAAAAAAAAAGAACACAGGAAATTTTTAAATAGGGAGGAAGTCATCTGAAGGAAAAAAAAAACCTGAAAAACAAAAACTCCTTTTCAAAATATTTGTAAAATAGTGTGAAACTAGAGGCCTGATGCACGAAATTTGGGGAATACTAGGCCTCCCTTCCCCCCCCAACTCCCCCTCTGGCACCGGTTTCCCTTTGGCACCGGGGCTCCGGGCTCCCCTCCAGCCGCTGGCAGGCACCCAGAACCAGGGCTTCCCTCCCAGGCCCGGCTTCGTCCGGAAGGTCGTCCGGAAGGTCGTCCGGAAGGATGTCTGGTCTAATTGGCTTTTATTACTGGAGACGGGGCCCACAAGAATTTTCCACTCAAACAGGTACCGTGTATGTCACTAACACAATGCGTGGCCCAGCCGGTGTGGCTCAGTGGTTGAGCATCGACCTAGGAACCAGGAGGTTAGGGTTCGATTCCCAGTCAGGGGACATGCTGGGGGTGCGGGCCCGTTCCCCAATAGGGGGTGTGCCAGAGGCAGCAGATCCATGATTTTCTATCAACATTGATGTTGCTCTCTCTCCCTCTCCCTTACCCTCTGAAATCAATATAAATATGTATTTTTACAATCCACAAAAATAATTGTTCTCTCAACCCATCTCTCGCGCTCAAATTGTGGAGGCCTGACATGGACCTGACATGGAAAGTGCTCAAAGGGTGCCGGGCGCAGCCTGGCTGTGCCAGGAGCACAGGGCTGACGTGGGATCTGTGGGAAACTCCTCCAGCGTTGCCCAGCGATGCGGCCATCAGCAGGCTGCCCTGTGGGTCCAGCCGCTGGCTACCTGCCCAGCACGAGCTGTGCAAACACGGGCTGGCACACACGGACCACAGGGGTGACCGCGGGGCGGGGCAGGGGTGAGGCGAACGGATCACCTGCGGGAGATGCACCCGGGCGCCCAGCGAGCCGACACACGCTGGCTGGGGAGGCCGTTTGCTGTCTGTGCTCCCCGAAGACCAGCCTCGTCTGGGAATGGGGGAGCCGGGGGGGGGGGCAGAAGGAAAAATAACAAAAGCTCAGGCCCCAGCTGGTGGCTCAGCTGTTTGGAGTGTCGCCCCATCCACCAACAAGGCTGCAGGTTCGACTCCCAGGCAGGGCACCTACCTAGGATAAGGGTTTGATCCCTGGTTGAGGTGCACTGAGGAGGCCACTCATCAACGTTCCTCTCTCGCATTCATGTTTCTCTCCATGCCCCCCGCCCTCTCTCTCTCTCAAGTGGGATTGATAAAATAATAATAAAAATAAACTCAAAAACTCTGGAAGCCCGATTTCCTCCCCTCCGTGCTCTGGCTCCTTGCCAGCCTGGGGCACGTTTTCCTGGCGACAGCTGGGCAGGGAGATGGGAATGGCTCCGGGGCCATCTGCTACGGCCACCCCACAACGCACCGCCCCCCTCTTCCCGGGACCCGGCCTCCAAACCACCTCTGGACTCTCCCAGGTCCTGGGGGTGGGTGGCGCGGGGGGTTGGGGGGAGGTAGGGGGCAGGTTCTCTTCCAGCTCTGCCTGCAGGACCGGTGTCTGTCTGGGGTCTGTCCATCTGCTTCGTGAGACCCACAATCTCCCTGGGCCTCTGGGATGACCCTGAGTCTCTCCACGTGGGCTCCCTCAGCGACGGGGGACAGGGGTGCGAGCCGGAGCCTAGGGAAGGGGCTCCAGTTCCGAATTCATTCACGGGGAGGCCTGAGCTGGCTGAGTGGGGACGGGAGTTGCTTTCCCAGGAAGATCACCCCAAGTCCCAGGTTGTCAAGGGCGGGGCCGGATTCTACACGAAAAGCCATGTCCCTGGGTGAGGTACCACCCTCCCGGTGCTGGTAGCACTATTTTTTTTTAAATAGATTTTTATTGATTTCAGAGAGGAAGGGAGAGGGAGAAAGAGATAGAAACATCACTGATCGGATGCCTCCTGCATGCCCCCAGTAGGGATCAAGCCCGTAACCCAGGCATGTGCCCTTGACCAGAATGGAACCCGGGACCCCTCCCTCTGCAGGCCGGCGCTCTATCCACTGAGGCACACCAGCCGGGGCTCAGGCAGGACTATTAAACGCGGGACTTTAAAGTGTGGCTTTGCCCACGTGTGGAGAAAGCAAGGAGGCTGTTACTCTGCCTCACGTTCTACCCTCTAAACCACGCTGCCCGCTTCCTGCGTCCCTGGCACTTCTTTGTTAAGTTATTTAAAGTCCTCTTTTACAGAGAGAGGGAGAGGGAGAGAGACATCTTTCTCCTCACCCTCGCAGATCTCGCTCAGGTGGGCACCAGGCCCCAGGAACGGCTCCTGGACGCAGCCACTCGGGACAAAGGCAGAATCGCAGGGACACTGCACACGCCGGTCGGTAAAGGTCTGGCTGCCCCGCCAGAGGGTGAGCCGGCCACGGCCCGGCGTGTGTTTCACCTCCTCACCCTCCACCAGAAATCGGTGTCTAGAACCGAGTCACCGGGAAAAAAGTGTTGGTTATAGGATGACTTGTGGCCAAAACAAGTCTCTGAAATTCCTGCTTCTTCCAGATGCACCCCCACCCACTCCCACATTAAAGGCTGCCATCACTTCTAGACCTAAGAAGCCCGCACGCTGTCCAGTCCATCTCCCGCCCCATCTCTTCCATCTCCTCTCCATCTCTCTCCTGTTAAGTATACAGTGGTACCTCGAGATATGAGTGCCCTAACATACGAGATTTTTGAGATATGAGCCGTTGAATGAGCAATTTTTGCTTTGAAATACGAGCAACAGTTGAGATACGAGTAATCGCGTGGATTGGCCAGCTGCACAGGACCCACCAGTTTACCACGACTCCAGCGTCTCATAGTTTCCCACGCCTCAAGGTTACGGAACAAATTAAACTCGTATCTCAAGGTACCCCATTATATGACATGCACCAGCGTTTTGGAGAAACCTCTTTGCAGCCGTCTGCCTTCCTCTCAGCCACTGCTGCTTCCTCCTCTCCTCACTCTGCTGCTGGAAGAGCTGCCCGCACCTGCCACCTCCACCATCTCCCTCTCCTCGCTGCCTCCCTCCTGAACACCCTGCCATCTGCCTCTGCCCACACCACGTCCTGTGCCCAGGCACCAGCGACTTCCTGGATGTGAAATCCAACACTCACCTGCCAGTCCCCTCTTCCCTGCCCCTCCTTCCTTCCTCCCTCCCTCCTCCCCTCCCTCTGGGGAGACTGGCATCCAGCCACCCAAGACAGCCATCAGCCACCATCCCCGCTGCTTCTTACAGCCCGGGGTTATGGGGACCTCTCTCCCCGCACTGGAACCCTGGGCTGGGCCTGGGGTGTGGGGCTGGGACTCCTGGCTCCTGACGGAAGGCCTCCTCAGCCAAGCTATCCCTCCCGATTAAAACCACACCTCAGAGCGGAGCATCAGCCTGCGGACTGAAGGGTCCCAGGTTCGATTCCCGTCAAGGGCACGTACCTTGGTTGTGGGCACATCCCCAGGAGGGGGTGTGCAGGAGGCAGCTGATCGATGTTTCTCTCTCATTGATGTTTCTAACTCTCTATCCCTCTCCCTTCCTCTCTGTAAAAAAATCAATAAAATATTTTTTTTTTAAAAAAAAGAGGTAATCATTAACTCCAGTGAAAACAAAGGCTGTGCCAGCAGGAGAGGCAGCAGAGAATAGTGCTGGGCTCAGCTCTGCGCACTGTTTACATATTGTAACAATGCCTCACTGACCACTGACCCGACCCAAGAGGACGGCAACTAGATGGAGCGGGAACGGGGCGGGGAGGCTCAGCGTGCAGATGGAGAGTTGGGGGTTTGCTCTGGTAGAAAGTGCACAGAATGGGAAACAGGAAAATCAAGAAACAGAAGAGTAAGTGTGTCATTATAAACGTGGGAGGTTAAATGAGGAGAAAAAGCAGCCGCGGGAATGGCAGTGTTTGCCCTTAGGGAATGCAGCAGAAATGGAGAAGGCTGTGCCCTCGCCGGTTTGGCTCAGTGGATAGAGCATCAGCCCACAGACTGATGGGCCCCAGGTTCGAATCCAGTTAAGAGCACTTAACTCCAGCTGAAGCCGGTTTGGCTCAGTGGATAGAGCATCAGCCCATGGACTGATGGGCCACAGGTTCGATTCCAGTGAAGAGCACTTAACTCCAGCTGAAACCGGTTTGGCTCAGTGGATAGAGTCGGCCTGCAGACTGGAAGGTCCCAGGTTTGATTCCGGTCGAGGGCATGTATCTTGGTTGCGGGCACATTCCCAGTAGAGGGAGTGCAGGAGGCGGCGGATCGATGTTTCTAACTCTCTATTCCTTTCCCTTCCTCTTGTAAAAAATCAATTCTCTCTCTATATATATATAGCACTTAACTCCAACATAGGTTCAATCCCCTAGCCCGGGTTTGGGCACATGCCGGAGGCAACCAATAGATGTGTCTCTCTCACATCCATGTGTCTCTCCCTCTGTCATTCCACCTCCCTCCCACTATCTCTAAAAATCAACAGAAAAATATCCTTGAGGGAGGGCTAACAAAAGAAAGAAATGGAGAAGGGCGTACTGGCATTTTGCCATTTTTCATTAGAAGCTCAGTCCTACTATTTGACATTTTGGAGGGAATCACTGGATAAAAATTACATTAAAATAAAAATAAAAAGATTTCACTGGCCAAACCGCCTTCTGCCAGCTCGTGCTAAATAAAGATCAGAGTGTAGCATCGGCACCTCGTTTACTATCTGGTCTTCAAATGACAGAGAATGGTGCTCGGTTAGAGGACGTTTACCAGGCTGAGTGCCTGGCGCCCGCCAGGCAGCCTCTGTCCGCTCAGGGCCCAGGGCTGCCCGCTTCCGCACCAAGCGCTTAGAGAGACGGGCACCACTATTGCTTTTATTTTAAAATATATTTTATTGATTTTTTACAGAGAGAAAGGGAGAAGGATAGAGAGTTAGAAACATCGATGAGAGAGAAACATTGATCAACCGCCTCCTGCACGCTCCCCACCAGGGATGTGCCCGCAACCAAGGTACATGCCCCTGACCGGAATCGAACCTGGGACCTTTCAGTCAGCAGGCTGAGGCTCTATCCACTGAGCCAAACCGGTTTCGGCCGCTAACTGCTTTTTGGTGGAGCACCAGCTTTGTGGCAAGACACCAAAACCAGGGACAAAGGCCGTTTTCGAGCTGACAACCCTTTGGAGCCTCTGTGCTGTGTGGGACATCAGAGGCTAATCCCCAAGGTCCACCGAGGCACAGCAGATGAATTACTGCCCTGCACGCTTCTGGAGCCCTTGCTAAGGATTTGGACACAAGATGGCCACAACAAGATGGCCAGCAGGGGAGGGCAGATGGGAGGAACCAGGCCTGCAAGAGAGGGCAGTTGGGGGTGATTAAGCCTGCAGAGGAGAACAGTTGTGGGGAAGGGAACAGGACCGCAGGGGAGGGCAGTTAGGGGCAATCTGAGGTCCCTCCTGCTGAGCAGACAATGCCAGAAGTCTTCTCTGATCCGCTCTTTTCATTTATTGGATGGCTGGGTGAATGGGTGGGTGGATGGATGGATGGATGGATGGATGAAGGTTGCATCCTCCTGTCAAAGCGTCACACACACAGAACCTTCGGGAGCACCAGCCCATTGTCACAGCTGGCTGTTTTCCATTTCCGGCTTGTCGCTTTGTGTCCGTAACATCAGACTGTTACATCAACGCGCGAGTGGGCAGTTTCTAAATAGCCTCCCCGGTTTCCGCGCTCCAAAGTGCTCGTCTTGGAACCCTAAATAGGCATGCGGCCCCGCTGTGCCAGCTCAATTTTAGACCTCTTCTCTGAGATTTCACTCCGGAGCCCACAGCAGAACGTTTAGAATAGACGCGTCGGCGCCAAATCATCGTGTCTTAGGGATGAGTCTGATTTTGAGAACCAGCCGTATCCTAGTGAGTCGTTTGAAATGTGTGTATGCCGTGCACACGTAAAAAAAAAAAAAGTGGCCTGGGGAAAATTCAGTTCCGCTGAAGTGAGTTTATCGTGAAAAGAACCTGACCTGAGTCTCCCTGCAATGTCCCTCAGGGGTAGCCAGACCCAGCTCCCGTCCCTGTTCCATCCGGTCCAGCTCAGCCCCGCAGCGAGCTTCCCCCCTCTCCTGGGAGCAGACATACCCCTAGCCCCGAGTCCAATTACCCAAAGGGTCCCAGGTCCCAGCAGGCCAGACACCAAGCCCGGGCTCGTGCCAGGGAGAGAGACTAATGATCTAAGTGGCAGAGAAATCAGCCGTGGGCCAATGTGTCAGAGGAGAGGTTAGGCTGCAGGAGGGAGGGGTGGGCAAGAGGAAGGAGAAGGAAGAGGAGGAGGAGGAAAGGAGGAGGAGGAGAAGTAGGAAGAGGGGGAGGGGGAAGAAGAGGAAAGGGAAGAGAAGCAGGAAAAGGAGGAGGGGGAGGAAGGGGAGGAGAAGGAGGGGGAGAAGGGGGAGGAGGAGAAAGGGGAGAAGGAGGAGAGGGAGAAGGAGGAAGAGGAGGGGGAGGAAGAGAAGGGAGAAGAGAAGGAGGAGGAGGAGAAGAGGAGAAGGGGGAGGAAGAGGAGGAGAAGGGAGAAAAGAAGGAGGAGGAAGAGGAGGGGGAAGAGGAGGAGGAAGAGGAGAGGGAGGAGGGGGAGGAACTGCAGCAGCAGCAGCGTTGGGGGCTGTGAGAACAGGGGAGACACATGAATGACTTTGAGACCTGAGGCCTCCACTCCCCTCCCCCATCAGCCACCTGCTCCGGGGCGGGTGGGCAGCATTGCGAAGCTTGAAGCTTGGGGGCTGACAGCCGGACCAGCAGACAAAGCCAACAGGCCGGCCCCCCACAAGAGAAGGCAGAAGCCGCCCCTCTTCTCCCATCACTGGGGCCTCGCCTGGCCCAGTGACTCCTCCTGGTGCTGCAGCTGAAACTGTATCAACGGCCATGGTCTCCTCTTCCCGAACAGAAGAGATCTCTGTCCTCTTACCTTCCCGACAGGCTGTCCCGCTCAGCGACAGCCTCACTGGGACCCAGCACAGCCCCAGACCAGCACAAGCCCCCCAAGACAGCTCTTTAAGGCCCCCTAATAGCAATCCTATCTAATAAAAGAGTAATATGCAAATTGACTGTCACTGCAACACACAAGATGGCTGCCCCCGTGCGGTCAAAGATCCTGCCCCCATGTGGACACAAGATGGCCACCACAAGATGGCCAGCAGGGGAGGGCAGTTGGGAGGGACCAGGCCTGCAAGGGAGGGCAGTTAGGGGCAAACAGGCTTTCAGAGGAGTGGTTAGGGGGTGATTAGGCTGGCAGGCAGAAGCAGTTAGGAGCAATCAGGAAGGTAGGCAGGTGAGCAGTTGGGAGCCAGCAGTCTGGGTTGTGAGAGGGATGTCCCAGATGGTTGAGGCTAGGCTGAGGGACACCCCACTCCCATGCACAAATTTCGTGCACCGGGCCTCTAGTATGCACGGCAAAGGTGGAGAGGACTCATGAGATAAGGAATGTGTGAAACAACCAGCATCCCATGCGCAGAACGGATACTTAATACTTTACAGTCCATCTGGCTGTAAAAACACCTTCGCAGAACTTGTATCTGCCCTGAGCCCCCCACCCCCACCCCCATCTCAGCCCAGGAAAGGCTGCGGGCAGCCGAGGCTGCCTCATTCCCAGTAAGACCACCCAGATCTCCCCGAGGGGCCCCGGAGAGGGTGATGCCAGAGGGGGCACCTCCTCTGGAAGGGAGGACAGGCACCCTCTGCCTCCTCCTGAAGACATCAGAGTCAGCTGCAGATGACAGGGTCCCGGGCGCTGGGATCAGTTCGATCCGATCGGGGCTGCCTCCCAGCCCCAATCTGGCGGGAGGCTGGGGAGGGAAGGAAAAGGAGGAAAGAAAGGCCGAGGGCTGGGCTGCCGGGCCCCATCCTGCTAGGCCTGGGGCCCGAGGCTGCGGAGGCCCGGCTGGGTGGTGAGTTCTGTGCGCTCACCCCACCCTGGGGCCGGCCACGGAACTGCAGCCTCGGTGGAACCCCGGGAAAGCACCTGCGGCTTCTGGGTGAGCCTCGGCTTTCGTTTCTGGGGGGACAGGGGCCCTCCCGCAGCAGAAATTCCTGACGCTCTGCATGACGCTCTGCGCCCACATCAGGCCGCCTGGCCATGGGATTTCCTCTCTGGGGCTTATGCCTCCCAGATCCTCTCAAAAGGTAACTCTGCTGGGTCTCTTTAAAGAGGAGCATCGCTGTGGCCACTGGGGCAGGCGCCGAGGAGAATGTCCTGCGCCAGGGAGTTCTCAGGAGAGAAATTTCGCACAGGTGGAACCCCCACCAACACCCCAGCTGCTGGATAAACGGAAAAGAGAGCGAGGAAAGAGCGTAAAACAATGAAAAGGCTGTTCATGGGGACGAGTGTGGATGAATACTTTCTTCACTGCAAGCCTTCCCCAAATAACGACGTCAGTAATAATAACGGCACGCGTGGCACAGGCTGAGAGGCCTCCTGAGGTCAGGGATGTGGGAACAGCCTGCTCCCCGCGCACAGAGCAGGGTCCTCGATGCTGCCTGCGGTGTGAGTCGTAAGCCTGCGGGCTCTCCAAGGGCAGGAGGGGGGACAGGTCCCCAGACTCCTCCACAGAGCGGCTGTGGTCAGACTCCAGGAGGAGGGCAGCTGGCAGTTGTCCCTGTGGAAGGGGCAGGTATCTGCGGCCCCGGAAGAGCTGATTCAACCTCGAGGCTGCCCCACCCTTCCGCTGGGAGACCGTGGGCACCTGAGAGGCCTCTCTGCGCCCGGTGTCTTCGCCTGCAAACTGAGGGCCGGGGGCCGTGAACCTGTGACCCTCTGGCTCCCGGAGGCGATGTCTATGGGCATCGCTGCAAACGTGGGGGAGGGAAGAGGACAGGGAATGACATCGAGGCCCACGAGCCCTGGCTCCAGGCTTGTTTGGGGCGGTTTCCGGAGAGAGTCTGAGGCCGCTCCCTCTCTTAGCCAGCCTGTTCCCCGGGGACCCGGGATGCGAACAGAGAAAAATGGTCAAGTGTCCAGCCAGACGCCTCCCTGCCAGGGGCGGGGGAGAGGCACGGTAAGGAAGGTCCCACAGTAACCGCTCCTGCCTCTGAAGACACCATCAGATCCACTCTGCCTAATGGCCAACGCTTTTTAAATATATTTCATTGATTTCTTACAGAGAGGAAGGGAGAGGGATAGAGAGTTAGAAACATCGATGAGAGAGACGCCTCCTGCACGCCCCCTACTGGGGATGTGCCCGCAACCAGGATACATGCCCTTGACCAGAATCGAACCTGGGACCTTTCAGTTCGCAGGCCGACGCTCTATCCACTGAGCCAAACCGGTTTAGGCTGGCCAACGTTTTTTAAATGTCCAATGACCATATTCCATGTTTTCCAAACGTAAGGAACCGAGAGGTGTGAAAGGATTCTGCGGGCCACCAGCTTCTAGACTGAGTCTCAGAGACGGCACGAGGGAGCGGACCTCTCGATGTTGGTAAAATGCGGATGGTTTGAGGGTGGACACACAAGTGTCCCAAGGGACGTGTTCACCAGTGCCAGGCACCTCTGTCCCTCTGCACCTCTGTCCACTCTGCCCACTGCAATGGCCAACGCCACCCCGGCATTCCCCAAGGGGCCACGTAAACCGCTCCGGCTGCTCAGATTGGTGCTCGCAGTCACAACCCTCTCCAGGCCCTGCCTCGCTCTCCAGCTTCCTCCAGGCATCAGGGCCAGGGCTGCCTTCCAGGAAACGGGTGGCAGCATCACTGTCCCCCCACCTGACGGAGCCGCCGGGAGACCCACTGACCCACTGGGCCTGGGCGCTGCTGGCGCTCCTGGGCTGTGAACGCACCCCCAGGGCGCTCCCACGCTCCGGGCTGAGCACCGGCCCGGCCCTTTGTCCCGCTCCCGTCTTTCATTTCCTGCGTCTGTCGCCGCTCCGATAACCGCCGGGAGCGGGAGCGGTGCGATTTAATTGCTTCCAAGATAGCCAACAAGCCGGCGGGAGGTTATCTGCTCGCAACCCGTCCATTTTTCTGGCTCAAGGTTCGGTTACTTAGTTACTAGCCGCGGGGAAGGGAAGGGGAGGCCTGGCGATGCCGGTGTGGCCGCGCAGACTCCGCTCAGCGGGGGAGGGACAGTCCAAAGAGGAGCCTCTGGGAGTCAAGTAGGAAGGGGACCCAGGGTGGCGGCTGAGTGCGGAGGGCGGCAAGGTCAAGGCGTTCCGGGGAGGGGAGGCCGGTGTTACCTGCACAAAATCAACAGTTGTTCTCACTACCCACGTTCCCTGTGGTCAAGGCCAAGGCTGTTCAGACCCCACTCAGCAGAGCCGGTAGAGGTGGCGCGGGCCAGCATGTTTTCCACAGGGCCCCCCACCCTGACTCCTGGGGGGACTCGGGGGCGGGGAGAGAAGAAGAACATCACAGGGAGAGGCTTCGAAGGGGGACTTCACCCTGTCGGTTCGTCCCAGGTAAAGAGCTTTGCTGGAGGAGGTCACGGAGAAGATGAGACCACCAGGTGACCCCAGAATGGGACCCAAAGGTCAGAGGTCAGGGCCTCCTCCCTGCTCTCTGGTCCTCGGTTGCATGTTCCACACGCTGTTCCCACGCTGGAAGCCGCTTCCAGGACTCAGCCCTGAGCGCGCATATCCTTCCCCTGCACCCCGATGGGCTACATAACGGAGCCCCGTGAAGGGCGCCACAGAGACTTTTATAAAGGGGTAGAGATTGCTCGTCTTACGGCCCCCCAACACGAGCGACCGGTGAAGGCTCCCCGGCTCAGAGAACTGCCACCCACCAATCAGAGCGCTCTGCTCTTTCTTCCGTCTCCCCTTGCCCTTCAAGCATGGGGGGCCGGGTTGGGGGAGGGGTTTCACATTTCACCTGGGGGAACTCCTGAGGTTGCAAACCAGCACCCCGGAGAGGAAAGCCCCTGCAAACCTCTAATGACCACCCTCGCGTGGGGACCCCAGGACACAGTCCGGCCCAGCTGACTACTCCCTTCCCCGGAGGTCCCCTCCCCCGGTCACTCGCCCATCGGTGGGGCTCCCCCTCCCTGCTGAAAAGCTAGGGGCTGGGACTCTTCACCCTGGGGAGCTGGAAATCGGGGAACAGGAGGGGCAGGCGAAGGCATCTGGGCCCGCAGAGAAAACCAGCTGGGGTGTCCTCAGGAGTGTGTGTGCCTGCTCGTGTGTGCGTGTGTCTGTCCGTGGAGGACGGTGAGCACGGGGGGCGGGGGGCTGCAGGACTGATTATGACTTATTAAACTATTGGAACAGAGGCTGAATCATCGCCGTCAGAAAATAAACAGCTGCCGCTGGCTGCATGCGCCATCCTCCCACTTCTTGCCGCTCCCCCTTTGCTCCCGCGCAGCGGGGAGGAGGAGGGGCCTTGCGGGCTGGGACCAGCTCCGGGGACCAGCTGGCCGCACCGCCTCCGGGTTGTGCGAAGCCTGGAGCCGGCCGGTGTGTGTGAAGGCGGGACAGGCCGGCTGAGCCTGAGCCTCCAGCCGAGAGGCACGGGCCACTGCGGGGAGGAGAGCTTCCCCGGACCCGTCTCCCTGCCCTTCCCGGCCCAGCGCCCAGGGCCCAGGGCGAGCCCCCAGCAGGCACAGCTCTGCAAACTGGCGGGGCCGAGAGGTGCCCAGCGCCCCTGGGTCGTGCTGGGTGACACAGCACAGCTTCTGTGAAAACGGAGGGAGGCAGTGCGTGTCCCGGCCACGAGCCTCGGGGCCTGGCCTTGTCCTCTCCCCGGGCACGCAGCCCCCCTCGTCCCCCCTCCCCAGCCCGCGCCCCCTGCCTCTGAGCTGTGCCCGCCACCGCCACCGCCACCGCCACCGCCAGCGGCAGGCTCCTCCACTCCGCGCACCCCCGTCCTCCTCCCACAGGACCCGACGGGCGGGGCGGGGCTGCCGTGACGTCAGGGGGGCGTGGGGCAGTGCGCGGAGGGGCTCCGGCTCCGCGGGGCCAGTCCCGGCGACACAGCCGCCGGCGCCCCGAGCGAGCGGCGCGCATCCTGGGCCCCGGCGCTCGCGGTCTGCGCGCCGCTGGCAGCTCCGCGCGGAGCGGGAGCGGGAGCTGCAGGTGGGGCGGCCCAGCGCGGGGCGCAGGCTGAGCTGCTGCGCGCCCGCCCGGGCACCCGGCTGCGCTGGGGACGCCGCTAGGTGCCAGCAAGCCGAGCTGGCGGGCTGCAGGATTGCAGCGGGAAAGCGAAGGTGAGCTTTGCTGTGCGTGTGTGTGTGTGTGTGTGTGTGAGAGAGAGAGAGAGAGAGAGAGAGAGAGAGAGAGAGAGAGAGAGAGAGAGAGAGAGAGGCGCTAGCTCTGGGCAGCAGGGTGCATCTGCGCTGCTCGGTAGCGCGCACCTGGATGGGCCGGAGAGTGGGTCCCAGCGCGCGGCTCCCCGTCCCGGTGCCACTCAGGGGCGCGCTGGGTGGGAATGAACGCCTGCGGGTGTCCCCGGCTCCAGTGCGGGACTGGGGACCCTGAGCGCTGGAACCGACGCAGGCCGGTAAGCGTGTTGTGCTCACCGGTCCGGTCTCCGTCCCCGCGCCGAGGGTCCAGGTGGTGGGGGCGACGGGACAGCTTCCCGACCCGCCGCCTTGGAAAGGGTTTGGGAGCGGGGAGAGCCAGCCAGCGGCCGGGGGCTGGGGAGGCAGTGCCCGGGCTCCTGTGGGCGTGCGCCCCGAGATCCGAGCCCCGAGCCCGGGGGGACAGCTGGCGGAGCACAGAGGGGCTCTCTCCGCGGCTGCTCTGCGGGCCTGGCCCACGCACCCTGGTGGTCTCGGGCCCCTCCCCGGAGCGCACCCTGCTCCGCCGTCACTGCCTGCAGACAGACCCCGGGCGCTTCTAGCGTGGCCGCCTTAGGAAGCCGGGGGTCTGAGGGTCAGCGCGGGGGTGAGGGGGACGGCGGGGAGGGCGGATGATTCTCTGTGCGAGTGACGGAACCTGGCGAGCGCGGAACCACCGGGCCGCCTCTCCCCAGCCCTTCGGCCAGCGCAGCCCGCTTTCCCGGGCGCCCTAGCGCGGCGGGGAGCACGCACTTGGCACTTGCTGGTCTCTCCCCCCGTGAGGCTCAGGCCCCAGACAACCGGGGATCCACTGGGGTTTAGCAGGCCCCTGGGAATTGGGGTGGGGCTGAGTGAAGAAACGGTATTGGTGATAAGGAACAAACTGGAGCACGGTAGAATTGGGGAATCTCTCTCTCTCTCTCTCTCTCTCTCTCTCTCTCTCTCACACACATACACACACACACACACACACAGAGAGAGAGAGAGAGAGAGAGAGAGAGAGAGAGAGAGAGAGATCTCCATCCTAGTGGCCTGTTCCTTGGCTGGTGACCACAGCCCCCCTGGGAAGGGCAGGGGAGGCCTGAGACCCTTCTAACCTGCTCCCCAACAGAGAGAGCCAGGGCTCAGAGTCAGAGAAAACCAACATCCAGCCATTCCCCGTGTCTCGGGACTCGTAGGCTGGAAGCATCAAAAGGCACCAAATCCCACTCCCCGTGCGTCTCACTGAAGCCCAGTGCCCCGGGCACTGCCTGCCGGGCCCCGGACTCCGCCTTCAGTGGCGCAGCTGCCACTCGGAGGCCGAGGGCAGTGGCTTTGCTGTCGATAAAGTGAGAGTCACGGCGATTTAAACCCAGTTCTTCTTGGAAGGCGCTCTCTCCCACTCCAGCCTGGCTGCCCAGCTCTCTGCCACCTCTCCGAGCTCTGAACCCTGCCCGCTGCTCTCTCGCTCTCTCTCTCTCTCTCAAGTGGAGAAAGGCTACTTCTCAGCCTATGTCAGGAAAAAACAAAAATTAAAAAAAGCTGCCCCATCCTGAGTGAGACTCCCCCCAAAAAGTCAGTGAGGGCTGGAGGACAGCACCCCCTCCCTCACCTGTCTGCACCAGCAGTACCCCTGTCCCAGCACCCCCTCCCTCGCCTGTCTACACCAGGCAGTTTCTGGAACCAGAGGTCTTTGGTCTTGACCCCGATAAGGGAGTGGGGCCTGGCCCGTTACACAGAAGGGACCCTGGAAACGCTCGTGAGTAATTAGGCTCCACTGCCGGCCGCGTGCACAGGCGGCTGGGTCTGCGGAATGAAAATACCTGGCACGAAGATTAGAAATGACAGTGGAAATAACCCACATTTATCTAGGGATCGAAAAGTGGGTTCTTCACAGCCTCTGTTTTTAAGAGCCGCCAACAGATGCTTTTTACCCAACACAGACACCAAATCCAAGTTCGTTCCCCCAAGCACTGTGCAGAGAGGTCAGCCACGGAGCCCAGGCCAGGCGGGTGGAGCTGTGTGGTAGGGAAGTTAGCACAGAACGGAGAAGCAAGGCGCCTGGATGGCACAGCCAATCAGAGGCAGAGTGGACAAGTTCCCCCACTACTTGTGGCTAAGTCCCCTTTAACTCATTGGGAGTCTCTTCAAGCATAAAGGAGGAAGCTTTCTCTTATGTGTATATATATATGTACATATATATATATTTCAGAGAGGAAGGGAGAGGGAGAGAGATGGAAAAATCAATGACAAGAGAGAATCACCGGTCGGCTGCCTCCTGCATGCCCCCTACTGGGGATAGAGCCCACCACCCAGGCAGGTGCCCTGACTGGGAATGGAACAGTAACCTCCTGGCTCATAGATGGACGCTCAGCCACTGAGTCATTCCAGCAGGGCAAAGGAGCCATCTCCAATCTTCCCTCAGGCAGGAAAAGTGTCCTTCTTAGTGGAAACGTGTCCACCAAGTGAACGATTCCCGCTTAGTGCTAAGCAATGCCATCCTTTTATCACCTTCCCTCCCTCTTCATAAGTTCAAGACCCAACTCAGGCATCCCCCTTACGAATCTCCCCCGGAATGCTCCAGGAGCAGCAAGTATCCTTCAATCCTTTGTTCCTGTCTCAATTCCAGTCTCATCCTGCGTGAGCTGGCTTCTTTCCCGATCTCCCCTCCTAAATGATCGCCTCCTAGAGGCACCAGCCATGTCTTGCTCAACCCTAGTGTCCAGAATAAGGAAGCCCCCAGTGATAGTTGTTGAATGACTGCAAGATAGAGCGTTTAATTATGTGATGGGCTATTGTTTTATACCTGAGGTCAAGCCAATAGTTACATTGTCTCAGCTTGGAGAGGGAAAAGGGGAGTAAAATTGGGTATCCCGTGTTCAGATCCCCGCCCCGACCGATGATGGGAGCAAGTCAATTACACGCTCTAAGCCTCAGTTTCCTCATCTGTAAAATGGGACAAATATCCCCACCTCCAAGGGCGGCGGCTGGGAAGATCAAGGGGCTGTGAGTGAGCTGCATCAGTGTTGGGAGCCTTCTCTTCCAGTCTGAGAAAGAGCCTTCCTCCTGTTTCTGGCAAATTCTCTGGGGTGTGAGAAGACAGGCATTCTGGAGCATTCCATGGAGGCACTCTAGAAAAGAGTTCTCCTAGCCCAGTGGTCAGCAAACTCACTAGTCCACAGAGCCAAATACCAGCAGCACAAGGATTGACATTTCTTTGGAGAGCCGAAAACCGACTTATGCGCATGGGCCACAAAGTTTCAATGGCACCATACGTGTGCCCACACATGGTATTTTGTGGAAGAGCCACACTCAAGGGGCCAAAGATCCACATGCGGCTCTCGAGCCGCAGTTTGCCGACCACTGTCCTAGGCATACGGAGCTCAAGCATAGAGTCTTGGAGAAATAAAAACAAACGAAAGCATACAATTTTAAAATAGAAGGCAGATTTTTATTTGTTTAACACTTAAGGCTATACATTGGTTCATGATGGAGGCAGATTTCAATACATTAGAGATAAATGAAGGAAAAGGTAACAGTTATGGAGCTCCGATGACAATGCGAGGCGTTTTCACAGACATGTCATCATTTAACCTCCATGGCACCCCCATTTGAATGAGTGAGAGTTCGAGCAGTTAAGTACAGGGCAGGGGGGGGGCCATGGGCTCCGTGGTGGAACTCTGGTTTGCTTCACCTCCAAAGTCTGGGATTTTTCCACCCTGGGTTTTCAGGGTGGAAAAACTCCAAACAAGTCGCAGGAAAAGGCCAAGAACGCCAGTGTCTGACCTCGCTGCCTTCTCCCAGTTTGGACCCCTTAGCTCTTCTTAGGGATCAAAGTCCATTGTTTGCGGCCACATCCGCCCCCCACATGTGCGTCACCAGAGATGACAAGATAAACCAGGGTGGCTTGACGCAAACTCTTCGTCACTGCTGGGAAAACTTGAACATTCTGCACCCCGGTGAGACTGCACCGGTCGTTCTGCGTTGATGGGGAAGGATAATGCGCCTTCCGGCTGGAGCAGCGGTTCTCAACCTGTGGTTCGCGACCCTTTTGTGGGTTGAACGACTTTTTCACAGGGGTCGCCTAAGACCATCGGAAAATGCAGATATTTACATCACGATGCATCACAGTAGCAAAATTTCATGGTTGGGGGTTACCCCCACATGAGGAACTGTATGCAAGGGTCGCGGCCTTAGGAAGGTTGAGAACCACTGGGCTGGAGTGTCTGTCTGCGAGGGTCAACTAGAACTTGGGGGGCGGGGGAACGTTTCCGTGGCCTCTGACTGATGAGCCAATCTCCCCTTTCCCCCCACAGATGCCACAGTGGCCCCTCTGCCTCCAGGACCCATTAAGGTGAGGGCGAGACCTCTGACCGGTTGGAACAAGCCACAGGCAGCCATGGATGCGGCCTACGACCTGCTCAACGGCAGCCGACCACTGCTGCCCTCGCCGTTCGACCTCAACGGCTCCGTGGCGGCGGCCAACAGCTCCAACCAGACGGAGCCCTACTACGACCTGACCAGCAACGCGGTCCTCACGTGCATCTACTTCGTGGTGTGCATCGTGGGCCTGTGCGGCAACACGCTGGTCATCTACGTCATCCTCCGCTACGCCAAGATGAAGACCATCACCAACATCTACATCCTCAACCTGGCCATCGCCGACGAGCTCTTCATGCTGGGCCTGCCCTTCCTGGCCGTGCAGGTGGCGCTGGTCCACTGGCCCTTCG